>WOGJ01317096.1:0-10729 GCA_015342185.1 Leptinotarsa juncta
ATTAAGTACATCCACTTTTAACATCCGACAATCCATATTGGTTTGCATAATTTTAATTTTATTTAATTATCATGACTTCCTGCTCTTTTAAGCAGTTAGGATTTATGTACTATTATATTTAGGAGCTTTGTCAATAAGAATTCTATTCTTCAGATAATAAAGCATGCTTTGATTTGATTTCATAAACTCTGATGGCCGGAGTCATGATCAAAGAGAATGAAATCCACGCTAGTAGGCCGTGGTTTAGTGCTACATGAAGGTTAATCATCTCGAAGTCTCAGCAGCGATAGTAATTGCTGAGACTTCGAAATATAACCTTCGTCCTCGTAGTCAAGGCATACACCACTGATGATATATCCCGCAGTAGGAGACGAAACGTATGGTTCCATTCGACCACGGCCTACCAGCCTGTATTTTGTCCTCTTTAATCAACTTTCAACGATATCTTTCTTGTTGTCGAGAAATCCCCCTTGTTATTGAAACAGTCAAGAATGGCTGCCAGAGAGATAAGATACGAACATATTTTCAAAGGGCTGATGCACTTAAGTTGAAAACGGGACTAGTCTACAATACATTCAAGGAAGTCGAAAAAAATTAAGATTTTGAAGTGTTCAGTGACGAATTGGTTCAATTACCTTCGAGACAAAGAGTTGTCAATGAAGAAAGTATCCAAAGCCACTCAGTTGAATTTTTGGTGCGTTTCAATTGATATGACTTTTCTTCGAAGATTAAATTGTGAGGTGTAAAACAACAAAGTCTTCTGAGGATCAAATGGTCATACAAAATTGTGCTTCCATAATTCAAAGAGGTACCTCAATAACATGTGCAGGTTTTTACATGTAACTTAACGTATTTAAAAAACAGTTCAATGTGAGATTTTCACCTGATAGTTTACTAAACCGCGACACGTGTTTCGCTATACAATAGCATCTTCGAGCGTCACAATGTTTTGGGCGTATTGTGACGCCTGTAGATGCTATTAACGTGCGTTTTATGGATACGTTAGTATGGATGTTCATTAAGTTTCGGTCAGTTCTATCATATCGATGCAACTTATTTTATCACGTCGTGATTTTTATCGTAACAAGAAATCTGTGGTATTAGAATGATGCAGATACTTCAGGTTAATGTAAATATTGAAAATACAATTTTGATTTCAGAAAAATTATCATTGAATCAAGTTGCATGTTTACAGTTAATCATTTCAGCAGTACGTGTATTCCAGGATTATATAATATGTCGAAAAGGTAACTTTTATTACTCTGTTCTTCAAAAGTTCATGGGCATGGATTTTTAGACTATGCTGAGAATGACATTTGTGACCTTCTCTCTGAACATAATGTTGTTTGTTCCTGATTCCTTGAGAAATCATTATGAGTATCTGAAGAAAGTGCAACACCCTTTTAAAAAATAGGGTTTCCAGGGTATCCATTTCGAGAATCAATTGGAAGCAGTTGGAAAAGCACAAGCCATATTTATTGGAGGAGGGAATACATTTTGGTTACTAAAAACATTATACGACCACAATTTGGTAGAAGCTATCAGAAAACAAGTTTTGGAAGATGAAATACCCTTCATCGGAGCAAGTGCTGGTCAAATGTTGCAACAGTAAGCATTAACACTACTAATGGCATGCTCTCAATTTGGTCCCTTTCAATATTAACCCACACATAAAGGAGAAAAAAGGAAGGAGAGGATCCACAAGTATATGGAGGAGAAGGAGTAATATCCTGCTTTGGTCCTTGGGAAGGAATGTACACTTTATTGTTTACTGTGGTTCTGGCGTTGAATTTGGTCATTATTAAGCCTTGGTCAAAGACGAAACGGACTGGTTTGAGTTTAAAGATAGTCGTACCACGAAGTGTTCTGGCGATGTATTGAATTTATTGGAGCCTCTGGAGACATCCTACATTGAAGAGGATATTGGCAGATCAAAATCTTCAGCTGATGTGGTGCTGCAGTTTTTTCCTACAGCTGAAAATGCAAATGCTCCACTGGAATCAATGAAGTCGCCCCGGAGCGCCAATTAATTTTTATTGTTGCTTTATAATTTCACAAATGAAGTTATATAACTTTATGTGAATAATACCGCTATTTTGAAAAGAATTCGGGCACAAGATTGTTTTCCAAGGAACTGGAGCCTCGTGAGTTTGACGTTGGAAGTGATTTGATTTTTTTTACTAAAGGACCAATATTAAAAATATTGTATTTTTATTGAGGAAATGTATGAACAAAATATATGACTTATACAATACTGAAAAAATTCCATGAGATTTCGTATTTTTTTCTAAAATGCTGGCTTTTTGTTAATTAGAAAACATGGCTTACGACATCCAACATTCTTATCTTCATTCAGTTGAATACTGGATGAGTTTTATGTTCAGGCCTGGAAACGAAAATAGAGCGCACCTGTGTCTATATTTTCGATTTCATAAAACGTTCACATGAGCAATTAAGTTGGTTATCGTTAAACGTGTTTCAGAGAATGAGTTTAATGCCGCATCAGCAAGTCGTCGTAAATTTTCGGAAATGTGCAGGTGGATTGGCATTTAAATGTTACTTCGAAATAACAGAGACAGAATTATTGTATTTTCATTGTTGTTATTCCAACAATTTGTTTTTCTTGTCAATTATTCAAATCGACTTAAACTATTTCAGTAAGGCTATAAAAAAGCTTTATCTGTTATGAAGATATACATTTATATACATAGGACATAATTTACAGTTTATATGTACATCTAATTTGAAATGAAAGGGGAATATTTTCAGGGAAGATTAATTTTAGTGGTTTTGTCTATGGAAGTTCCCCACTTTTTTGGTATGAAAATAATAGAAAGCCAAAATCTTTCTTTCTTCAAAATTAAATTATCCTGAACATAAGCCAAATAATGTCATTACGTACTGTCATCGATATCATTCGTACATTTAACGCATTCGTGACATGAAATCATAATGTTATGAATGAATTAGGTTCTCCATCTTGTAGTTTGATACAGATTGATGCTGAAGTGGCTTATTCCGAACATAGATGTCTGCCAGTGAAGATAAAATTGTTCCATGTAAGTAAAATCTAACCTCTTTCTTATAATATATTGTGTAGCAATCCTGTGAATGATCTGATTCAATTCCATAACGAATGTTTGGAGTACAAACTGAATAGGTGAAAGTGTTTTTTGTATAATTCCAGTTTCATATAAAAGTAGTAGAATGTCAAAAGCCTCTTTCCCTTGTACATTACATCCCACAAAAAAGTATTCCTCAATTGTGTCGCTCTTTACGAAAGAATTGCGACAGTTTCCATGCAGTAATATGAAAATAAAAATGTAGATTATATATGCACTTGCTAGCATAAAGGTGGTGTCATTTTAAAAAATATGTGTCATGAAAGAATCAGACTATATGTCAGAAATATTCAGTTCATGCCTTAGATGAGAGGACCTACTTCACCAATAATTCTGTAGAGTTGACGAACGGAAAGAAATGATTTTTTGCAACATTAATAATTTTAAGAAACCTGAGAATATAAAAAATTGCAATCATGTATTTTATTTATATGCAAAATTTATAAATTCGACAATTCACTGACTAATTATACAGTTTATCATGCTGTATTTCGGTTCACCCATTAATACCTAGATTTTAGATGTATTCCTTATTCAGGCTGTAGATTTGATAACTTTTTAGATTGTTGAAGATTGAAGAGCAAAAAAATATGGAGGGACATAATAGTCTTCTTAGATCTTGATCTTGAGATGTATCTAAGTTGCTCTCAACTTCTCCTTATCGCCGGTATATGCAAGAAAGAAGAACGGTTTCAATTTGAAAGTACAAACGTACGTGTGCTGTTTATTTTGTTATCTTTTCAAATGTCTTACTAAATCACTTCAGAAGGAATTATTTTAGTCTTAGAGATATATGAATTTTTATTATATTCCTATGCTGGAATTTTTGATGATGGATGAGATGGGAATGGTATCAGTAATTCATTTCTCAAAATCAGTAGTCCTGATCATGGATGACATCGGCCACAATGTTGTTTGGTGTAGACGTGTTCAGTTTCTCCCGAATCACTAATTTTCCTTCTCTTCCGAACATTCAATAGCCTTTTGGTTTCCTTGACATAAAAGTTATCGCCTCACATGGATTCCGGTAAAGGCAGTCAAAGAAGTTGTTTTTTCTTTGTCGAAGATTTTTGACAGATGTAATAGGAACCTCTGCCGTGTAATGAATATATTAAAAAATTCACATTATTAAATTTCTAAACTTTCTGAAGCATCTAAAAACCTACTCGCACGTACCTAATCCAATAATTTCACTTTACCCACTTTGTTCTCACTAGACTTATCTGGTCAATGGAACCAAAAATATGAAATATGTTCCTTTGTGTGTGAATTTTCCTTTTTCTTCGTCCGGTCTATTATCTCGCTCTTCAAGCAGCGTTGAAAGCCAATTTCATATTCACTTTTTTAAAGTTTTAACTTCAATTTGGGGTTCTGTTATTGAGACAGACGTAAAGTCATCTACCTCACTTTTATTCGAGTCGAATAAGGTACTCCTCTTCGTGTTCTGTGAGGTAGACATCACCAAAAATAAATTCCATGAAAATAAAAATATAATTCCTGGAAAGAAAGTTTTTGGCTTTCTACTACTCCATCTTGATACAAAAAAGAAGGATAAGGGATTCTTCCAAAGAAAGAAAGGAAGTATCTCTGTACATGGATGTGTAGATCATGCAAAGAAGTAACTTTCAGACACAAACTGAAAGAAAGTCCTCCTGAAACAGTTACTTTCATACAAACATTGAATTATACGAAAGAAAAAAAATTTTTCGAAACAAATACTTCTATATGAACATTGAATTATTCAGAAGATACTTTTATCTACTCGGTTTGTATTTCAAACATTCGTTATGGAATAAAAATCAGATATTATTCACTTTCATTCTTTTTTTGTATCAAGATGAAGTAGTAGAAAGTCAAAAACTTTCTTTCTCAAATAATAATCACTCCTAAAAAATATAACCCCTTCAATTTAATTCCTGGAAGTTCTGGCAATGGAAACCGCCGATAAGTGTACAGAATTTGGTTTATATAGAAAGAATACTAACACTTTGATTTCATAATGTTGATGTACTATAGAAAAAACCATTTAGATCTTCGTTTATACAATGTCATAATATAAATTGTATTTCTTTCTAACCAGTATATAAAGTAACAATTCAAAATTGTTGCAAATGTGAAAAAGCTTTACTTTTTGTTCCGGGACTTTTATTTTTTGTAACTGACCACATGGAAAATATTGGCTTTTGAATTTCATCTTTTCTATCAACGCACGCCAATATTTAGATACTACAGAAGATGCTGTTGGGGAGGGTGACCTTATCTTGAGAAACAACGTTGGTGATACGTGTATTATCGATGAGGTTGAATGTGGATTCTGGAAATGAAAGAAATAGTTCAGAGTCTGAAGCCACGAAACGAAAATGGTTCAAAATTGGCTCAGAAAGGAAGGCCGACATCAAAATTGATGCAGTTATCAAGACTTACCAGAAATTCCCCATGATCCTGGGCATATTAGCTCAACTAATGCCGTGATAAAGAGAGTTTTGCACGAGTTCCAGAGAAAATATCTACAGATATCTGGCTACTGGATGAAGAAGAGGTGGATTCGAAAGTTGAATACAAAGTTTCAATGAGGAGATTCTGTGTGGTTATTCCAAACACAGAGGAACAAAGAAAATTGTCCCACACTGCAAAGAAGCAAACTAGTGGTCGTCGACATAAAAACACTGGTTTCCTAGAATGGGAGTTGTCCTGCCAGTTGGGTTATGTCAGAACTAGACAACATTACACCACCTCTGAAGGCAATAAGCATACTTTTATAACGTGTTGTCAATTATTTTGAAATGAACATAGATACTTTTGAAAATACAGGTCGTTTCTTTTATCACGTGGTAACATTGCTATATTCTAAACCGTAACATATACGAAGACGATTAGATGAGAAAAAGGTAACTGTCATCGGGAACAACACAATGGTCGAAGATAATTTACGGGGACTCTTGTCCTTCATACGGGGAAAACCAAAAATGCTGTTTTTGATTTTTTTCGCATGGAGTTGTTATTTCAGAGAATATAAAAAAGGAAAAGAAAATAGTATTGTATTTGAAGTGTACTATGACGATATAATCATAAATATTCGATAACACGTTTCGTGTCAACATGGTCACCATAAACTTTTTTTTTAATACAGACTTGCCAATCCAAGGATATATCCAATTTGATATTTTTATAGCGTTTCATTAAAAATATCTACCATCATCAGTGACATTAAGAAAATGTGAAGTTACTGGAAGTGTGAGGAATCAAATAAATGTTATGGGTAAGCAAATATTACCACATAAAAATTTACACCGTGAAAACATCTTTTTTTATATAGGATTGGCCAGTTAAAAATTATGCTAATTAAGATTGTTCTTTACGAGAAATTGCCCACAAAATGGGATTAGTGTAAAATCCACCAGAACTATTTTGAAAAAGAACAAATATAAATGCTGCAGGATACGCAAAGTTCATCACCTCAATGAAAGGGATTACGGAAGGAGAATACGATTTGCGAAGTGGTTACGACGTATAAATAAGGAAGTTGGAAATATTGGTAGAAAATAATATGGACAGACGAATCAAAATGCACCAATAATAGAATAGAATAGAAATTTATTTATACTGAACAACAAGCAGAATGGTTTCCAGTTACATGATGTTCAGTTTTCTCGAAAGTTCCTTACATATAGTATTCATTGAATACCATTGATGCAGTTAAAATATATATGAAATATCAAAATATAAAACAGTAAATAATAAAATGGCCGTAAAAATATTCAGACACATTTGAGCATTCGTAGCAGTTGTCTCTCTGTAATACTGAATATATCCAGTTCAGAGACAAATTGTTTGAGATACGAAATAGATTGTCTCTTCTTCTCAGTCCTAAGTCAAGGTACAATAAAATCAATATTATAGAGAATTTCAGGTACTCTCAGTTTTCGAAGAATGTTAAAAACAAAAATTACTTCCGAGGACTCACGGCGGTCTTTCAATGGTTGCATGTTGCAAATAACGAGGTCTTACCTTTCAACGTGTGATTCCTAACAAGTTATGAAGATAAAAAATATCCTCCTTGGCGGGGAATCGAACCCCGGTCTCCCATGTGACAGGCGGGATTATTGACCACTATACTTCCGGGAATTTACAAAGTTTAGTTCATTTCATTGTATTCGTATAATAAGTATTACGTTATGTAATGCATTAAAAATACTATGGATCCTGAAAAGTTTCTTCAATGACTCCCAAACAATAATAATATGAATGAATACACAGCTGATGATCGTATGTCAATCACTGGAAATCAATCATTCATTCGAAAGTTTTTTATTAGGGATATGAAGATTGTATTTTTGTAGGAAAGCTTTTGATCAATTCAGTATTCATACATCTGTTTCTGAAAACGTTAACTTGGTTGATGAAACACGCATCGAGAAAAGTATTGCAGTTCTTGTGTTTGGGAATAGGACTTGTTTTGAAATTTACAGTTTTACCATAGAATAACTTTCTCACGTGTGTTAATATTCTCTTTAGCACAATATCATATCTGTGAACAATGTGCCTTTCTTTACTGAACTTTTTCGATTCTGGAAGATCGCTTTCTACAGTGTGACACTCCTGTATTTGAAAGCAGATATTTGATTTTTGGTACAGGCTTAGACCTACATGGGCCGCACTTTTCGCAATACGTAGCCCAAGTAACAGCCTCAACACCAACCTACGGCCACAACAGAATAATATAACCAGTAGGCCCACTTACCACGTGATCCGCTCGAGTTACCGGGGACCTTCGACCGCTCTTAGGATGAGATTCTTATCCAAGGCGTTTAGTGCTGTAGTATCGAAGGATTCGACGGTACAGCGGGCGTCGGATTAGTTATAATAATCGGTCGGAAATTGATTTTGTGTTTAGTTTATTCGCTGTTGTTATTATTGCTTTTAGTTTTTGTAGTTGGTTATTCTTGTTTGTTTTATTATTAAGTGATTAGAAAAGAAGTGCGAGTAGACTTGCAGGTTGATTTTTACTGTGATAGGCTATAATACATTGTCGTCAGTGTTGCTCGACTGGCTGATCTAAACAAGTCATCAATCACACATATTAGATCGAGCAACACTGATGGCAATATATTATAAACTACAACTGAAATACACAATAGTATTTCTAAAAAAACCGATATTTCAAAATTCAGCAAAGACGGAGCTTCCGTTCATAATTTTTGGATGATTCAAGAGTGGTAAAACGGATATTTTCCATTACGTTGGAATGGCTGAAATAGTCCTTATAAACAGTGGCCTTCTCGATCTCTTGACATAACTCCAATGGATTCTTACTTCTGGGGAACTGTCAAGAAGAGTATTTACAAGTCTAGGCCACGAAATCGACAAGGACTTTGCAAGACAATGCGGCACGCCTGCCGTGCGAAAAGTGCAGCCCATAAAGGTCTGGGACTGTACGAAAAATCTAATTTCAGCTTTCAAAAAATGAAAAATGCAGGGGTGTCTTCATCTTAAGTATGTCACACTATATATTTGATTTTTGACTGTCATGCCACCTAGAAACCATGGCATTACTACAACATTCAGAATAAATCTGTCAAGTTAAATGCTCCATTACTGAAATGAATCAGATGGGGAACATTAATCTTACCTCGTCAGGATCCTTCACAGTCATATCTAATCCCGGCAGAGCTGACCCTTCTTGAATGTTCTCGGGAATTTCCACCAGATATTCCCTCTTATTGAATTCTGGTGGCTCGTCATTAACATCTCTGATTTTAATGGAAGCTTGGGCTGTAGTAACGGTCAAGGGGTCATTACCTTTAACTCCGTTGATCATTTCGTGAGCCTGAAAATGAATCGATTATGGTAATGAATACTTTGGATTACGAACACACAGTGAATGATCGGATGACATCAATCGGTCAATTGAAAATGTCTCTGTTGAGGATGTGAGGTTTATATTTTGGTAGAGCTTCATATGATCAAACCCATGCGGTGATTGAATACGTCGAGTAGGTATACCTTTAATGAAATATGAAAAAGAAAATAGTGAAAGCAAGTACTATATCGTAAAAGAAATTTGGAAAAGAAAGGTTTTGGCTTTCTATTTCTCTATCATCAAACAAAAAAATGTGAGAATCAGCAAGCCATGATGGTTAAACCTCTGAAGAAGCTAACCACTCGCGCCAGCGAAACGTCAGGAAGAAATTTCAAAAATCCACGGCTTTCAAACTCGAAAAGCAATTACACTGTCTGGGTTGAGTTTGAATAGAAGGGTCAAATAGAACACTTTCTGTAGACCTATCCACCTATCCATATAAATTATCAAACTCAGTATTGCTGAAATTTATAATTTATCTTGGAATATTATCAGCGCAATTCTGTATTTTTACTCAACAATAATTTCAGAATTGTTATATGTAGACACCACATATAGATATATGTGGTGTCTACTGAAAAATAATTATTAAGTTTGCCCATATTAGATTGAACTGAATCATGGAGAGCTAACAAAGGAAGAGCGACAGAATTTCTCAACATTATTGCCCTTATTATTCATTTGTGAATGTTCGTAATTACCACTAGGGCCTCAAATTTATGCAAAATTGAAAACAAGCAGATGTAACTTTTCTATCAAACAATATTCGATACTGAATATTTAATCTTTTGTAGAAGTTTTGCAGTTTTTTTTCCATGTCTGCGTACTGCAAATATAATATTCATGATAATGACTTCCATAATTCTAATTTATAGATATTATCATGAGTCATTAATTTTTATCAATGTAATAACAATATTGAAATATAATTTCAAAACTGAAAATATTGCCAGCTTTCCTTTCATAACAATGATCGTCATGTGTGGGTTCAGCTAATGAAAAATTATGACAAAATTATTGAAATTGGGACTGTCGACATGTCCTTTCAACCAAATGTTCTTTCGCTGTGCACGATTTCCTATTTTATTCTATCAGATCCATCAGAAAACCAGATGTTCTATCTGAACCCAATTCATATTCAAAATACTTATAATTTCCCCCAAAAGCTCGAATCCTTAAATCTACTCATGAATATTCCTGTCGCATACTCACCCTTATAGTTAAATTCAGGACGCCATCGGTATTATCAACCGCCTCCTTATCCAAGGGCCGTGCGGTTCTCAGCTCTCCTGTTACTGCATCGAGCAGGAAATAGTCCATCGGATCTGAAACAACGTTTATCGCTCAATCATCTCGCTCCATTACACTGCACGGGAATAGATAATGATCACATGCCGAGGGCTTTCATAAATCTTGTATTAGAAAGTGGGGATTAACAGATAACGGTTAAGAAAACACTGAGTGGGTAGTCTGCCGATGTTCATCACTTTTTTCAGTGGTACGATGAAGAATGGTTTTGGTGATGAAATTCATGTCTGACTTTGCCAATGCCGTTAATACGATAAGGAAAATACTTCTGAGCAAGGTTTCACTTTTTGTGACTGATTACATGAAGAGTTATTTTATGTATATTAGGAAAAGTTTCATTCTGTTTGATTATCTGAAGCAGGGGTCTCCAAACTACGGCCCGCGGGCCAAATCCGGCCCGCCAGTGTCATCAATCCGGACCGCGACAGCCAATGATTTA
>WOGJ01317102.1:0-10298 GCA_015342185.1 Leptinotarsa juncta
ATATAAGGTCTCCAAATCTGACTAACGTACAATTTAAGAAAGCAGTTAGATATTAGCTAGCTGTGAGACCCCTTTATAGCTTGCAAGAGTATTTTAATGAATCATTTCAAAACATGTAATCCATTTTATATTTATTTTTATTGAATTTGTACCTGTTTTATTCAAACTTTTATTAATTGCCAGTTTTTATCTATACATGATTACTGTTTGCACTGTTTGGAGCCTTTGGTGAAGTAATGAATATTACTGGAGTTTTTTCCCAACACCAAACCGTTATTTTTAACACCTCGACACGTGTTTCGATCACCAAGTGATCATCTTCAAGATGAAGATCAAACTGATCTTCCTTTTGAAGAAACACGTGTCGAGGTGTTAAAAAACGGTTTGATGTTGGGAAAAACCCCAGTAATATTCATAAATTTTGTTGTTACTGCAAGAATTGTGACGGCTTTGGAAAATGGCCGCGGTCAGCGCCAAACTACAATAAACATTGGTGTGGGCGGTATCACGAAACTGGTCTGCCAACTCGAAGACCTGGCTCAGGGCGAGGCAGGACTAGTGAAACTAGGGAAGACCTCTTTCTCGTATCTAGTGCTCTGAGAAACGGAACAGTTACGGCAGTTTCCCTTAGAATTCATCTGCAAGAAGTCAGAAATGTAAACATAAGTAAGTGAACCGCTAGGAGGCGACTCCATGCTGCTGGACTATCTTCTTGAACTAGAGCTACTGGACCGCCACTTTCCCGTGAACACGGGATTGAATTTTTCACAAAAACACTTGGCTTGGACAGTAGTCCGATTCTGTCTTACGGGATCAGATGTGTACGAGTATGGAGAAGAACAGGCAATAAATATGCTCAAACGTGTACATAGAATGTGACATTGAATGCGCATATATACCTGATGGAAGTTCTACAAGATCATGCACTGCCCTGATCGTTACTCAGTATCTTGACGAGGTTCAACCCACGAGATTTATTTGACCTGCACACAGTCCGGATTTGAATCCCATTGAACATGTTTGGGATGAGCTTGAGAAATGTTTACGGAGACATGTGACGGCTCTCAGAAATTCTAGAGAGCTACGCGATATACTACTGATACAAGAATGGAAAAACCTCGTTGTTTACAAGCTATCACTGCAAGAGGAGGTAACACTCGTTACTGAAACCCTTACATTTTTTCTTTTTCAAAAAATGCATATCATATTGTTCATTTAATTCCCTAGCAAAATTGTTCATGTTCAATATTAACAAATGAATTTGGGCAACCAAAAAAACATTTTTTATTCAGGACTTGGTAAAATATGTCACATGAGGAAGAGATCCAAAAAATCAAGAAAATTTTTGAATAACTTCAAATTACAGAGTAGCTCTAGTTTTATGCCCGGCAGTGTATTATTCCCACAGATGAACACAGTGCGTTTTCTATTTTCTATAATGTAAAACAGATTTGAGATTGGGAAAGAAAGTTTTTGGCTTTCTACTTCTCTATGATCATACATCTCTTGTGGAAAGACAAAGAAGTAGAAAACCAAAATCTTTCTTTTCCAAAAATTATTCTTTTTTGAAAATATACCAATTGAAATGATGGTCAATTTTTGTGGTGGTTACTTAAAATAATTGAATAAAATTTGAATTAAAAACTGACAACAGATAACTAATAAGTTTTTGCATACATAAAAAAAGGTAAAAAAATTCTTCTAACATAAAATATATTTCGAATGAAGGTAAGGATGGAGATAGCATAAAAAAGTTGCAAATCACTGATGAATCAGAGTGGAATTTTGTGGAGATTCCCTTATTATCGTAACATTCTGCGACAATGACCTGTCCATTTTTGGTGCTCGCAAAATCGGATGATTGTGGGGATCAGCACTCACAGTGACCACCCTCCCGGTCGTAATGAGTGATGACTTGCATCTCTCTGCAATTGAGCTCTTTGACCCAAAGTAATTGCGACATTTCCAAAATGTTCTCATAGATTCTTTTCGATACGTACGGTACTCATAATTATCCAATATTATTTTCGGATATTTCGTTCCTACATCAAAGTAAATGACACCTGAAAAAATACTATACTAAATTCCAGATAACAAATGATTTCGCCTTATACATGAGAATTTAAAACCAGAACGATATTAGTGTATAGAAACAGCGAAATTACTTTTTAGAAATGCATTTTGGAAAAACAAGTTTCGGAAAGATTTTCTTGACTTTTTCTGGACTATTTGATGTTGTTGTTGTTTGATATTTTTTATTATTACTCCTTTGAATGAACATAAACAAAACTGTAAATGCGTAGTGACGTTGTAGGCTACGTCTCCGAGTTACCATTACCTTGATCGTTATTTTGCATTTAGGAAGAGCGGAAAACTTCATTATCGGATATGGTCATAAGCACCCTCACAATTATGACTTCGACCTTGGGAACCATTACGAATCAACTTGACCTTGGTATGGCCATCGATATAACGTTCATGATAAAATCTGACCGGACCATTGAAAAATCTTTTAACTTTTTATTTAATAAATTCTTCAAAACGTATTCCTCAGTTTTCATACTTTTGGAGCAGCCGCTATAAAGAATGAATGTCTTCAAGAGAAAGGAAGAAAAAATTGAATAGCAAAGAAACAGTTTGTAAAAATATTTTTTTCAGGGTCTCCATTTTACTTCAGGCATAAACTAGAAGCAAAAATCGATCCAAAACAACTACTTTCCGTTAGATATTTGCACAATACTTTATTGTGAGACTTTTTCAGGAAAGCATGTGTTATGAGTTCAGTCAT
This sequence comes from Leptinotarsa juncta, assembly GCA_015342185.1. Lineage (NCBI taxonomy): Eukaryota > Metazoa > Arthropoda > Insecta > Coleoptera > Chrysomelidae > Leptinotarsa > Leptinotarsa juncta. Next base: position 2,789 of record WOGJ01317102.1, read on the forward strand.
AACTATGACATAAAGCTTTTGTGATCCAACACCAAATAGCGGTGCATATCAATGATGAACAAAGCACCCAAAAACGGTGTTTTGAAAGGACAATCTTCGACATCGACTGTCGAACGCAATTCATTATGAAGCTTTTTTTGCAGCTTTCACTGCAAGGGAAGTAGTTAAAACCAGGTCCAAAACAAGTCATTCGTAATCTTAGATTAGACAGCGCAGCGTTATCTTATAAATGGAAAGTAACTCACTCATTTATCTGTTTCTCCATACTGGTGAGTCCTAAGAAGCTTAAATTTGGTATACACGTGCTTCTAAGGTCTTGTATGCGCATTAAGCTGAAATTTTGTATGTAGATTATTTTTATGTTGTAGATATACAATAAGACAGGATTTTCAAATATTCCAACTGAGGAGCCCTCACTGAGAATTAAGGGGAGCGTTTACATATAACTTTTTTCAAGGATAAAACATAAGCACTTCAAGAACATTCTCAAGGAGCCCTCCATGCACTTAAATTTTCTCTGGGTGAATTTATATTTGGAATCAGCATTGCACTCGTACGATGCCGGGGCAGATCGATAGGGATTTAGCCCTAGCATCACCAATGGCAAGTCGCCATTGCTAAATCCACGGGGAAAAACGTAACATTTAGTATCGGAGGTGAAATAATTGGCTGAAAATGTTTTGTTTTATGGTGAAAACAATGAGTGTGGATTACGAAGAACTTGAGAAAATGTTTAAGGCTATGCAAGCGGGCCTGGCAGCGATTGAAAATCGCAGAAGAGAAGAAGATGTATGCAAAAGAGAGGAAGATGAACGCACAAGAGAGGAACGATTACTACTAAATATTCTGGAAAAACAAGAAAGAAACAGTGGTGAATATCGTAAATTATTGGTAAATATTCAGAAGAAACAAGAAAAAGACGAGATGTACCTTCATTTATTTGAAGATTTAAAATCTTCTCAAGTGAGTAAAGGTGAGATACAAGACATTATTCAGGAATAATTCGGAAAAGTATTTCAGGAGAAATTGGGAGAAGTAGTAGATGAGAAGCTTGAGGGGACTGAAGGAGTCGAAAAAAAATTTGAAGAGGTTTTCCGGAATCTTCGGAAAGGAAAGAATCTCGGAAACGCAAATAGCCTCTCAAGAAGAGACCAAGCCTTACATCCAGATGGAAATTTTGTCAGCAACAGGAGGACAATTATACCCAGCTACCAGAAGAAAAACTTTCCACACACGTGATGAGATAGCGGGAAGAGACTCCTTTATGGACAGCTCAGTTAGGAAGATAAGCTCCCCTACCTCCCGCCACTTCGGGTATCCTTTGACCCGGAAGTTAGCAACCCTTACGGCTTGCTACCATGATGTTCCTTAAGGGACGGAAGGAGGATCCGGTCTAAAAAACTGTACGAGAATGGATTAACAATAGTGGAATCGCAAGAAATCTCCAAGTACGGCCAGCAAGAAATGCATTACTGTCTTCAATGAGACTCCATGTGCATTCGAAATGACTTACCCACTCAGAAATGAGAAAGTTCGGATGGAAGAACCTACAAATTCCAAATACTCATTCTAAAGAGATGTATCCCGAATATCCTTGTACAGCTCTACGATGGTCGCACTGAAGGGCATTTCGGAGTAAATAGAACTCTAGCGAGAATACGTGAGATGTAATACTGGGTGAATTGCCGTCGAGACATGGAAGAGTGGTGTAATCGCTGTGACCTGTGCTCTTCGAAAAAGGTTCCAAAGAAAAGACAAAGAGGGAAGCTGAAGGAATACCTCAGTGGGTAACCTTTCAAGAAGAACACGATTCATGATGATTTCCTACCACGCAGTAACGGCTACATCCATCAATCCCCTTCAAGGGTATCGAAGTTGACTTTCTGGGACCACTCCCAATTGCCGCATCCCTGTACGCACCTTATGGTTGTGATGGACTATTTCTCCAACTGGCCTGAAGTAGTAGCCTTACCCAACCAAGAGGCTAAAACGGTGGCAGAACCGCTGTTGCAGAACGTAATTGCCAGACACAGAGTACCCCAGGAATTACACTTAGATCAGGGCCGTAACTTCGAAACGAATTTATAGCAAAAAATGATGACTTTGTTGGGAATAAAGAAAACAAACCAATTGCTCTTCACCCACAATCCGATGGAATGGTCGGGAGGCATAATCGCACCATGAATAACTACCTCTCTATGTTTGTCTCCGAAAATCAAATTGACTGACTAAAGGTGGTTCCTCTCTTTCTGTTGGCATACAGGAGATCCCAACCTGACGCCACAGGTTACACACCCTCTATGTTGTAAACTAGTCAAGAACTTAAACTTCCGATAGATGTATTGTGTGGTAGCCCATCTGATGATTCTCAAGAGACTGGGAATTGTACACAAATTTGCCAGTTACAGCTTTCCAGCGAAAGGATGAAGATAAGATTTGACGAAAAGTCGCTGCCGGTGTTTTCCGGAAGCTTGTACAAGAAGGAAAAGTCGGACAGCTCCCAAATATCGGAGAGAAAATTGTTGAATTATCAAACTTGTTTTTCAATTCGAAATGAAAATTCACACCAGAAACGTTAAGTAGCAAGTTGTATTTAAAGTTCTCCCCTAACATTATGAAGTAGCTTCTAAATGATAATGTTATGATGATATATCATTACTTTTTATTATTTGAATACTTTTTCAGTACTTTGTGTCTTGTTTTCTGTACAAAATGTATTAATTTATTTTACTTTTTTGCCGGTCAGAAAAAAGAACTCGTGGAATTGAGGATCGATATTTTATAGAAAAATTCGTAACATTATTATTATTAAAATAATGTATTGGAGAATTGGACCGAAAGTATGCAGATGGAGTAGGGGCCAGAATAAAAAAATCACAGGTTTTGTGAGTAATAAATGTAATCAATTGAAGTTTTCGCATATATTTCTTTGTTTACCAAAAACAAACAAATCAATCATAATAACATTATCATGAAATAATTTCAGAGTTAAGTAGCAACCATAATAACATTATCTTAATGCTAATGTTTTTCTACTCCCTGAATATGTTGACTCTTTGAGAGAGCATATTCTTGACACTCTTCTGTAGCCTCGGTGGATGATTATGTGTTCCACTAACGTGGACAGTTCTTCCGCTAGTTATGAGCTTCGATTTACATCTGTTGTTTTTCGAAATGAAATATCTGGAACACATCCATATGGTTTTATTAATCTCCTTTCTCAAGACGATGTAGTCGTGTTCGTCCAGTATTATCTTTGGATTTTTAGTAGCCATGTCAAAGTGGATGATTTCTAAAATATTAGGTTATACAGAAATAATAATCTATCAACTACTTTATTAGAAAAATAATCAATACACAGTATCTGCTATTTACAACACATAAGACCTTGCTTCATTTGTGTTTTCAACTACTTAAAAGTGTACTTGACTTCTCTTGTCTTTCAAAGCAGATAAGTATTGTATGATCCTTGAAATTATTTTTATAGCATCTTTCATAGCATCAGTTTCGAAGATAATAATTTATCAATGGAAGTCTTGCCCTTTCCAATCATAATCTCAGTCGATAACAAGGACCAAATCCTGTGGTCACTTGCAGAATGTGACCACAGGATTTGGAAACCGGAATATCATATTCAAGAACACTTTATTGTGCGATTTTCACTAAACAGATTTACAAAAACGTTTCTTGAATACGGATTTTCATCAAGTATCGGCAGATTTCATCACATATGAATATACAATATCTGAGACTGATAAGGCCTTGAGATAAATGCTTCCGCGCGTCAGAACTTGGGTGAACGAACAACGTTTGGAAAAACTTGCTTTCCTTTTATCCCTAGAATAGAAACAATTATGGGTAGACACAAAATAAAAACCAAATTCAAACAAACCAAGAATATGGAGGATTATCTGCAATCGGTCAAAGATTGCAGTGACCCTCTCTGATCTGCTGAGGTATATCACATAGCACCAAAGAAATTGCAGATTGCAAATCAACAAATCCTCTTTTGAGGAGTTGAGTTACTAGCACCAGTTGAGTGTGGGAGGCAATAGAAATTCACTTGGACTTGTAAACATTTCGAAAGGATATTTCCCATCCAGTCTGTCACACCACTTATGAAGGTCAGCAGTTTGTCCGTTGACCGTTCGTTCCAGTGGCACCATAGTGTGTTTCTGATTGGGCCAGCAAGGCCAGAAATGCACTCTTCAGAAGACACATTTCATGCTGTAGCTACCAAAGACCCAATAATCAGTAGCGAATAATGGTTATAGTTATTGTTCGAAAATCGATCGTTTTGGATTAGTTTCCTACATATTTTATGCCCTAGTCTGTCATGAACTTATCTTTCCACTAATACATTCAGAAAAGCAATTTTTCTTTCCTATTCCTTCTGTATATTGAACTGGATTTTTAGGTTACAGAAATATTGCGTGTTCTTCTTTCCCGTTATCTCAAAGCACGAAAGTATCATCAACATATCGTAGCCGGTGGTAGAGATAGAGAGCTCATCGTTCAAATTTCTTCATGTAGAAGTTGACAGCAACTGGATGTCGTAGGCTTTCCATTGCAAAATAAAATTTTTGCGCCAAGTCTATGACGAATTAATTTGTTTTCTCCAGTAGCGGCTGTAGCAGATTAGATGAATGTTTGGCAAACTCTTACATCGAAGATCTCATAGCCTTAATGGTCTAGTGGTATATCCGTCTTTTGAATATTTGAGACCACTTTAAACTAGGTGGTAATGTGTCAATTTGCCTCATCTGGATAGTTTTTTTCAAGACACTTTCGATCAGATCTCACTTGAGCATTTTACGGTCAAGTGGTTCTACTAACTTCTACCAACTATAGTATTTTCCTCGTCAGCAAGTAAAACCAAGATATCTTCATCATTGTTATGAGTTTGTATGATTGCTGTTTTGCATATCTCATGATGGGTTTAGTAGATTTTGCTCGATTCAAGATCGTCGTCTCGATGCGACCGATTTCCTCAGCGACCGCGTGAATTCCTGCTTATACATTAGCGATAGTATTCTCTTTGGAAATTGTGTTGTTGTAAGAACGAACGAAGTGCTTTCCTCAACCTGTTCTCCTTAGGAGATACTTTTCTATTGAAGAGATTAACTCTGTATTTTTTTTGTTTTTGCTATTTTGGTGACCTGCATCGTTCTATAGTTCAGCAAACATTCTTTAACATCTTTAGGCGCGTGATGGCTTGACAGATTTCATACTGTTGTGGATGATACGTATCGCATCATCTTTAATAACGTCTGTCGCAAATGTAGATGAAACGACAGGCCCAAAAACCTACAGACAACTGATATGAACCCGGAAATAATCATTTCATCTTTATTGTTCACACAATATTCCATTTATTGCTTCACCCAATAACTAATTCATATTCATTTCAGGTTGCAATAATTTGTTGTATTTCAAATTAGCGTTTTTCAAAGTAACTCCTCTAAATATTTTGATCCTGGTTTCTTTAGTATTTGAATTTTTGTATTCCATGTATTTTTTATTTCATATTTTCTTCTCATAAATTGCAAATCTGTTTACACCTTTTCAGATAATGAAAGTTCTAAACAACAATTTTCTCACAGAAACAGTATTCACCCAGTTTACACAATTACCATCCTCGCAACTGATTTCGTAATTGTCAGTCTCTTCCCGGAAAATAAGATTAATAAAACTCCTGAAAATGCTATAAATTGCATTCCAAGAGAGACGCAATACATACGAGTATATGATCTTATAGGTAAGAGAAGTATACTGTTGAATAATGCTCACAGAATATAAAAAAGTACAGATTTATGATATAAAACTTGTAGATAATTTCGAGAGTTTGGTGATGGGAAAATATGGCATTAACAGTATGAAAAACGACAAAAGTCCTACGAGGACTCCAAACATTGGCAAAACTAATAAGTAATCTGTTGAAAAAATATTTTTGTTCATTTATCAACTGCCGCCCCTCTACGAACAACAACCTTCAGAAGAATAAACTTGTGCGAACTAACGATTAAAGAGACCTTACCTCTCAACGTGAGGTCCCTAACATGGAAAACTAACTCAACCTATTGTCTATCAGATCCAATTCGTTCATGAAGAGTTTCTTCACATTTTAAAGAAATTGTTTAAATGAGGATATGACAGAAAAATTTACAGCAACTGGCATTTACAGACGAGGCGTGAAATATCCTGAAAAGGTAATGAACCACTCTAAAAGCTGTACGACGATAATGATATGTGGCTCAGCCGACGGCACATTATTGCCACCATATGTAATATATAAAAGAGTGCCCATCTCTATAACTCATGGAAAGAAAATGGCCCACGGGGACCTCCATGTTGTGACAAGCCATGCTGCAGCCTCGGAACAAGGTACAATCGCACAGCAAGTGGATGGATGGATGGTGGTACCTTTCGAGATTGGTTTACCAGTTCATTTTTACCTCATGCCAAACGCTTAGAGGGGAAGAAGGCTCTGATCGGAGATAATTTGTCTTCTCACATGGATGCCGAAGTTTTGAGGATGTGTGCCGAAAATGACATTTATTTCATATGTTTAGTCCCGCACTCAACCCACCTATGCCAGCCACTAGACGTCGGGTTCTTCAGACATGAAAGAAACCTGACCTGCTGTACTGACGGAGTGTAAATTATAAAATATACGTCTAAGCATCGTTCCTAAAGATATGTTTCCGGCTCTTCTAAAGAAAGCCTTGAATAAGATGGATACTGTAACTGTACTCTTACAGAAATGTGAGAGAAACGGAAACCAATGACACATCTGTAATTAAACTAAACTTGATCAGCTCTTTCCAGGCCGCCGGCATTTGTCCTTTGGATTGGCAAGAGGTGTTCAAACGTTTGCCACCGGTAGTTGAAGACAATGATCCAGCCCCTGCCATCGAAGATGCATTGATAACACTTCTAAGAGAGCAGAGATTTGGAGAATCAGGCCGACCACAGAGGAAAAAGAAGAGACTTGATGTTCCACCTGGCTGTAGAGTGTCTACATTAGCATCAGTTAATGGTGATCAAGAAAGTAACGACAATCAACCACTCTCAACGTCAGTGGAAACCCGAGACCGTTCCTGATTCTGTCACATCCACGACAGCTGTTGAGGACAAAAGTAACATTGCACAAACAGATACATATATTGTTGAGCAATATATTTTGGCAAGGTTTTTCTCCCACCGAGGGAAGAAACCTAACAAATATGTATGCAAAATTATGGAATTTGGTCCCGAAATCACTGTTAGTGGATTAAAATCCATTCGAAATAATAAAAGAAAATTTAAAATTATTGCTGATGACATTTCGGAAATCAAGCATAGCGACATCATTAAAAGTTTGTCAGATTCTTTGGAAATTGACGAAGATGGCCACCTGTTTTATGTATTTGAAACTGACATTGACGTTAATGAAATTTAATTTTTATACTTCCAACTGTTTATAATACCCACCTTTGTATCTAGAATTACATTTTTTATGTGCCCTAGT
>WOGJ01317107.1:0-11072 GCA_015342185.1 Leptinotarsa juncta
TTTTTCGATAGAAAGTTCTGTTCTTACAGGCCATGACCATTGAGTATAATGCTCAGCAACCGCTCTGCTATCCCATAAGCACAAATAACACGGATACTTTATATATCCGCTTTGAAGTCCCATCAAAAATCCCACCATTTTGAAATCTCCAATCAGCTGCCAGTTATACTCGCAAAACTTCACAGATTCAAGCAAAATTTCAACACTTTCATAATTTTCTTTGAGATCTACTGAGTGAGCGATTGGGAGACATGGGAATTCATTTCCGTTGTGTAATAAAAGAGTTTTCAAGCGTTTTGTGGAGCTGTCAATGAATAAACGCCATTTACTGGGAACACAAGGTATGCTAATTTCTTCAAACATACCTTTTATGTCATTGCAAAAACAAAGTCCATCTTCTTCTGTGAAAAATATTGAGAATGTTTCATGCCTTGTCCGCTGATCCGTGATATTAACATCATCTTGCAAATTTCACTGTTTTAAGCGAGAGCCTTGAAGCTCTGCTTCACTTTTTGGCAAATTTAAATCTCTACTCAAATCAATAAAATCTCCTGTAGTGATGAAATAATGTTCTGGTTGTTCTGGAGCAGACTGGAGCAGAATAAGATTCAAGGTTTTGCTTTTTTACCTCTACGTCTTTTGCTCGGATTCAAGATGCAAAATTAGCAGTCGTTAACGTGGTTTTTTGGTTCTTGCCAGATTCTTGGTATTGCAAATTTCATAGACCTTTTCTCACCTCGATACCAATCGAGATATGTCTATTGTATTCAATTCATCATTTAATTAAAATTTTCTCACCTTCCAAATATCTTTTACAATCACTACAAGCAACATGTGGAGCATATGTCTTGTCTTGGATGGGTCAAAATATGCTTAGTGAGCTTCACAGAGAACGTAAGATGTTTTTAATTTGTATTTTACATCTCGAACTTTAATAAATTGCCCACATATATAACAAAATGCATCAGTATCATATTTACATTTTCTTGGCAATATTTCAAGTTATTCTAGATTTGTAAAAAACACCTGATCGTTGTTCATCACTCCACTGCCATCTATCAGCACTGTGTGAAGTTAAAACCCCACTCTGATCGCGCGGTATTTTTAAATGTATTAAAAATGATTAAAATCTATAAAAAATTCAAAAATGTGTATTATATTACCACAACTATGAGAAAACCGAACTGTATACCAAAAAAAGTATTTTCTTCTCGTTTTTTTTCATAATTCAGCAGAAAATCATAAAATGAACTTTAAGACAAAGAGCGAAAATTATTCTGTGAAATCGTAAATCCATTCAGAATGTACACTCTATACGATTGGCCGAAAGCTATATAAGTTTATCGTCCTGTCTGAGAATTGGCGTGTTTAGAATTTCCTTGGAATTCACTACAGTACAAGAGCTGTTCCATAAAGATTTTATCAGTGTATGCGGGGATCCTGTGAATATGCATAACACGAGTATTTTATTGTGGATGTTACCCCATTAGCATGAAAGGTTCAAACCGACACCAATTCGTCGATATGGGGCAATTGCAGTAAATTTTTCCAAGAATTTAGTTTCACAGAAAATCCTATCAGTAGCTCACTATTGTTGAGAAACTTTCCTTTAACTAGCGCCACTACCCACAACCTCCTCATGCCATTTTCTCTACTCGCCTTGTTAATTTGAAATAGTTGCCTTATCCCTGATACTCCATCGGATTCCTCTTGATCACGGGGGTATAAGGAGGTAGATAAACGTTGGAACTTGCTCAATTTCCAAATCTGGTGTATAGTCAAGAGTCGTAGGGAAGTTATCCCAAGTTTGGTTTAGAAACAAGTCGCTCCGTATTGGAATAGTTTTGGAGGAAGTTTTCGGGTCGAGCTGTCAGCGCAGTGACGTAGCACAGGTCGTACATAGATGAAGGTTGGACGTGTGAGCAGATAAGAAGAATTAAAGTGCTGACAAAAAATTGATCCATCCTGCTCTAACAATGTTTGAAAGTCGATATGTTGGTCAGTTTCAGAAACAGTAGTCTCTGAAAATTGCATGTATTCAACAGTGTTACTTTGTATTGGTCTTTTGGAAAGACTAAAAAAAATCAATGTTTATCCATATTTGATCAAACGTAAATATTTCCATATTCTTTGACAACTATAAATTTTTTGTGATGCACTGTTTGGAACCTTTGGTGTAGTAATGAATATCACTGGAGTTTTTCCCAACACCAAATCGTTATTTTTACACCTCGACACGTGTTTCGATCACCAAGTGATCATCCTCAAAGATGATCACTTGGTGATCACGTGTCGAGGTGTAAAAATAACGATTTGGTGTTGGGGAAAAAACTCCAGTAATATGGGTAGATTATGTCAAATTTCCGAGTCACCTAAAGAACATCATGGTCGTAAAGTAAAGTAGTAGAATCTCATCCAATTTCAGTTAAGTTAACGTGAGATAATACTTTAAGGTCAAAACTCAAGCACTACAGGAAAATCCTTAAGGCGCTCTAAAAGCAGTGCCTGTGCGAAAATAGCGATTCACTTTGGATTTAAATCGCTGGAGATTGAATTAATTTAGAAAAACGTTCTGAGAAAGTTTTTTCCACATAAATGTAGTTCTCCAAACTAAAGAGTTCTCATACAATGAAGTTCGAGGTGTACAGAGTTGAACCTCAAAACGATGAGCAGCCACAGTCCGTCGCGTATTTCTGATTTGTATCACTCTTGGTAGAATGTGCCAAGTCAATTGAACACCTTCCGTGGATGTGTCTATGAAAGAGACAAATCTCCAACATTTCTTCATGTTCCAGACTATCAAGGTTGCAAGTGATATTCGTGTCTCCAATCAGGCGGATGGCTCTTTTCTGGATGGAATCCAGCAACTCCAGCTCCATACATGAGAACAATTCTCCAAAGAAGGTCTGATCTGAGCTTTCTAAAGCATCAAAAGTTGCTGTGCTCCAAGTTTTTGGGAAGCAGCCTTTGCAATTCCAGCGACATGATTGTGTCAAGACATATTGGTGTCCATTTTAACCCACAACAAACTTATCGAGCAGAAAGCAGAATTTTCTATCCTGACATTATTCCGGTTCGGAGACATTTATCTTTTTGGAGAAAACCAATGCCTAGGTTTTCGTGGTATTGAATTGAACCTGTTTACTTCCCTCCAATTCGAAATCACCTCTAGATCCTCATTAAAATATGCAACCTCATGCTGCCAGTGAAGATGTAGATCTACAGCTGAATTCCTGGAATCCAAATGGAATGACGATACAAAGAAGGTTGGAGACAATATGGATCCGTGGGGAAGACCGCTGGTAAAAGTATTCGAGAGATATCCATCGACGGCCACTAGCAGTGTATGTTCTTTCAGGAAGCTGGAGAGCCGTACACAAAAATGATCCTGCAAGCCATATCATCGAAGTTTGGCTAGCAAACCATAGCCAAAATTCACCACTGAAGAAGTCTGCCTCAGAAGCAAAAGAAACGTTGATATCACAAGTTTCTTTCGACCACGGCCTACCAGTATGAATTTTGTACTCTCTAATTTATAACATTCGAATTTAAAAACATTGATTTATGTCAAAGCCGAAAATATCACCTCTTTTATATTTGCATTGTAATATTAGTAACGAAAAATAAAAATTTTAAATGAATGACACAGTTTGCATGATTCCTCAATTTAACCGCTTTAGCTTACTCTTGACAGAGCTTCCTAATGGAACTATGACAGCAAATATGACAGCATTCATTATGATTTTAGAGTTCAAACAAGCAATCTAGAAAAAAATAGGTAAACAAGTTATGAAAAGGGAAAAGAAGTGGAGAGGTAGACCAGAAACCAGACAGTTTCGAAAAAATTAGAAGGATATTCAGTACTACGAAGACGAATATTCTAGAAACAGAGGAGTAATAGAGGAATTGAAGCCTGTTATTAACGAAAGTAGTGAAATCAACAATAATGAATAGAGAAAATGAGATAAAATCGGAAAACCAAAAGAGAGACGTGGATGAGGTTCCGTATTAAGCACAAAACTGAAGGAAACAGAATTAAAAAGGACGCAGAAAAAACTTGTTGGAACCAATATCCAGATCATGCGTATGACAAACGATAAACCAACATAAAACCTACATGGAGCACATTATGTTTTTCCGAAACAGATAACGTCTCTCTTTTGGTCTTCCGATTTTATCTCATTTTCTCTATTCATTATTGTTGATTTCACTACTTTCGATGGGAAGGGAACAAACAAGCCGATCAAGATAGAAAAATTATGGCGAGGGAAAGAAAGCGACGGTAAAATAACAAACCTTCCTCAGTATTATTGTTAAGAAATGGGTATGTTGGCCAGTCCAAGTCAGTCGGCAGGATTTTGTATTCGAATCAAGTATAATCAAGAATTATTCCACAGTCAGGAAGAGAGTTATTGGCATGCTCCAACACCGTTATCAATGATGGGCTGAATACAAATGAATACGAAATAATTTGATAGTAATTTTTCGACACTATACTTCTTTAACGATAATAAAAGTTTTCACAGCAAAGGTCTGCGAGCTTCAAGACTACTTTTGAACTATTTTCTCCTTCGAGAGTCAGTATTAAAGATAGACATCAAGAAACACAAATGGCCAAATTAATTTCATAAATTAGATATTGCTTTCGGCAATGCGTTTGAATGCGTATCCGTGTGTGTCTAGTTTGAGAGTAGTCTGTAATTATCTTTATATTTGTAATTTAGCTTTCACTGACTATTATTAATACAATTACTCATGAAATTGTCAAACAGGAAAATAAAGGATTTGATTTGATTGATTTTACTTGCAAAATCAGGAATGTCTTGAATGTTTGCCAAGCCTTAAGAATTGCCGAACAATTGCATCTTTTGATGTATTTCCTCAACACTATTACTTTATCGAGTATCCTCAAGTACTTACAATCATACAATTCAATATGCCGAACAGGTGCGCTATTCTAAAAAATTCATTTGACATCAACAAATCAATAGTTGCTCTTCACCCATATCAAGCATGCTGAAGAATATGCAGTGTGAAACAAATTGAAGATATTTGCGGTAGTTACAATAAACTTTCTCTAATACATAAATAGATAGTTTAATCTTCAATGAAAGAAATAATTTACTGAAGAAAGTAATGTTTCCGAAATACTTTACTGCTCTCAAGTTATCCATGTGTAAACTAAAAAATAATCAAAAAACATTTTTTGGAACACTGTGCTGTGGAAATTAATTTAAAACATGCGTATTAATGGATACCCTGAGGCTTGTTTAAGATTCATTTAATTTATTCATTTAATGAACATGAGAGATACAGACACCAGGCCCACTAGACTAGAGTATCTACATTATTACAAAATTTGTATATCTTCTTAGCAGTAGGTATAAAACTATAAAATGATACATAAGTAAATAATACATAAGTTGTAAAAATCCTAACATTAAAGTAACAATTCAACGTTGATGACTTGAACTTAAAAAAAATTTCAAAACAACAACTGAAACAAAAGATATATATCAAGGTACAATGATAAAAAAATAGTTTATTAGTCGTCAGTTTTAACTAATTCAAGAAGAACTACGTGAGACGTTTCAAAATGGTCTTTAATTTTTGATGGGATGTAGAGAAAATATAATTTGATCGTTGCACCTATTAGTGTAGCGAACAAATCTACATAAAGGAGAATTATGAGACGAATTAGTTTTCCGGAAAGGCCTATAGAATAAGTAGTTTGTGCTAATTGGCCGAATAGAAACGTTGATTTCAATATGGTTCAGCATATTGGCATTGTCTACGGAATATGAGATAACTTTGGGTAAAAATTAAATTTCAGAATTAACTCTTCTACTTGATAGGGATATAATATTGAAATATTTTCTCGCATTTTTAATGTCGCCGTTGTGATTGAAATTTTATTTAAGACGAATATAGGTAGTTAATACAGTGTATAAAAGTCAAATGGAATAATAAATTCATTATTTCGGTTGCGGTACATATTTTAACAAAATCCTGAAACACGTCAAATTCAAATTATAATTTGACATACTTAAGCGGAAAAATGCTCCCCTACCTTCAAACCCCATCGAATAACACGTACAACTCCCACTTTTTTAAAGGAAAGTATATTATATATTATAGTAAAACACAATATCCATCACTCTAAATAATTAATAAATTTTGGAGTAAAAGAGGTTTGGAAATTTGTGAATTTTACACCCAATTTATAAATGAAGATACATTCTTGAACATCATAACAAAGGAATGGTTGAGGTAATCGGCATGAAAAATAAACCGTTTCTTTTTCCTGTCTAGTCCATCATCTATAATTTGTCGCACATGAGTAACTTATTAAAATCCCCAGACGATTTAGGCCCAAGAAGAGAGATTATCTTCAAAGTATGAAATAGTCTAAAACACATTGAAAGTAATCAAGTTTAAACGTTTTTTTATACAAACAGTACAAGATAAGCTGTCACATGAAATTGAATATGTCATACTTTGAAATGTTAATGAAAAGTGCCTCGATCATAATATAAAATCAAATATGAATATGAAGCAGCTCATGTGTGAAATAAAGTCGCAATCAAAGCATTAACCCTTTCAGTGAGCGAGTCTCCTCCTAGACGTTGCATGACTATGAGCTGGCTCAAATAAATTGCATTATATATTTTTAATACCATTCAAAACATTAACCTTCCCAACAATCTTTCGCGGCAGGATCTTGCAAATGTCTGCCGGAAATAACTACTTCTCCGGCTAATACCACGACAGACACTGACTTATATCCAACACAACATTTGTACAGAATCGGTCGAGTAATCACCCAACCTTCGTCTGATAAATAGGGTCTAGCAACAGGGACTTTCCAACTATCTCAATTGATAATTGTCTTCTTGCTACATCTGTCAAATTAGTTGTCATTTATTCAGTCTGTTTCGCCATTTCACCATTGACGGATATAGCATTCAACAACACGTGCAATTAATACAATTGTTTACTTATGATGCTCTGTTTGGAACATTTGGTGTAGTAATGAATATTACTGGAGTTTTTTTCTCAACACCAAAACTTTATTTTTCACACCTCGACACGTGTTTCGATCACCAAGTGACCATCTTCAAAGAGGAAAATTATCATCGCCACAATCGTCCTACCCAGAGGACTATCAGCAATGTGGTGAATAAATTTGATTCCACTGGTTTAGTAAACGATCGACCAACACTTATACGTTGACGAAACGAAAGATCTGCCGAAAACATCGCCGCTGTCTGTGAGAGTGTGCAGGAGAATCCGGGGCAGTCTATTTCGCATCGCTCACAAGTACTAAAAATTCAATATAGAGATGGAAACAGAGGAAATTAATCCGGTCACAGACAAATATTTTATTAGCGGAGGAGCCCCGAATAAATTCGATCTGTATGGCGCTGATGATAAGTAATGCCCCTAAACTGCTATTTACATGATCATTCGATTGATTTCAGTGGTAGTCTGTTGAACGACAATCATCTGCAAGAAATGTCTCTGTAAGGAAACCTTGCACAAATATCTGTTGGATATAATTCAATGTACGTCTTGGTATTGGCCTAGGAAGTAGTTGTTTTCGGCAAGCATTTGCATATTTTACTGTGTATGGACGTTGGAAGTGATGAAAGTTTCGAATTTTATTCTAAAAATGAATCTATTGTACCGGCTTATCCCTCTGTTTCTGCAGGAGCCAAGTGATCTCTGCGGTTCTGCGGCTCATGGTCGCAAAGCTTGCAGAGAAGGGGGTACGACTTCCTGATGACTTGACAAGCTCCACCCAGCTTTTTTTAAGGACAAAATACAAGCACTACAGGAAAATCCTTAAGGCGCTCTCAGAGCGGTGCCTGTACCATTCTATCATGTATACACTACAAACTTTGGAATCTTCCGCCATCCTGTTATCGGAGGAAGTATTACTGTGGAACATATGTTCCACAGTCTTTCACTTACTTTCAGACTTGCCCTTTAACGACAGTTGAGTGGATCAGCCTAGCCTGGTATTGTAACTCGATGAGAAGACGTACCTCACCACGAATGACAGCCTTTTGAATTTGTCTGGCTAAGATTTCTGCCGTATTAGGGCAAGCTGGTATGACTCTAAGATCAGAGAATAGAAAAGATACCATTCCACCTAAAATTCCTATAATCAAAACAACAATTTCAACGGAACTCAAAAAATAAATTTCGATATTTTATCCGATGTTCCCCCTCCTTTTAAACAATATTCGCATCACCCGGATCTGAAAACTCCAATACAGTCTTTTTTTGATCGAGGAGAACTATACAGGCATATTAGCTTAATCTGCCTTGAGGTGGGGAATAATTAATTGCAATGAATTAGGCACCTCTTATTCTCCAAAACGGATTAAAAATTCCCCGGAATGTAAGGCAATAGTGGCTGGTGTCTTGTCAATACTGTAGGAGTGCCACAGAAGGTGATAAAGTACACGTAATGCAGTGTTGTGTAGATGGATATAGTCTGAGACCGTATATGTCGGGCATGCTGTTCCTCGCGGCAGACCCTGCATACTGTGTCAGGAACCTCTATAACCGCCAATCGATTAAGGTAGATCAAAGTGTTGAAGATTGAATTTTGGCAGGCCAAAATAAATTCCTCGGAAAAAGTCAGCAACTTGGATAAGCTAAGGTGTTCAATGTTCTTGAAGAAAACCCCGTGCATTGGCTTAGCCCCATGAAGTCGCAGGAGGAAACTGATCTCTGAGGCTTTTATGCCGAATTTTTGCTGAATGGTGGTCAACTCGGTGACAGAGTTTTGGTCACCTCGTTCAGTGTCGAAAACCAAGTCAAGTTTGTCCGCCGCTCGGATAGCTGCCTTGAAGAATACTGTTGCTCTGCATGGTGACAGACCCTGTAGAGGAGGAGATTCGAACTCATGATGATGTTACAGGCTTTACTCAAAACCATTCGGTTATGTAACCACTCCAAACTCAAAAATCGAGACCATTCAGTTGTCATTCCTTGGATTTTCATGTTGTATTAGTACCTACAGTTCCTTTACAGTCCACTTCACTACTTCAAAGAAGTGGAGTGAGATCGGAACCATAGACCATATTTTTTTGAGTTTGTGTTGATACTTGACGCAAAGAGAGTTTTTAACAGTATTTACCACTTGGCAGTGACGTTGTTCCAACCCACGATAAGTGTACGTCTCTTTGGCATCCAGATGGTGGTAGGGTGCTTTTTTTGAGCTGCGCATACTCTTCATAAACCCCAAATCGTACTCCTTTGAGTTTGATCGTTGCACATTTGTACAACCCAATTTTCATTCCATACCGATAGCACTCTTAAGGAATGATGAAGATCATTTTCATCAGATGCCTGAAGTTAAGGACCATCCATATAGAATAAAAAGGTGACCATATGCCTTCGGACTAGGGGGTGCTGCAGTTGTACCAGCGCGTATTCCTATGAGCAATAGATAATAGCAAGAGTGAGCTGCAGAAAATAAAGTGGCTGAGCAAATCTCCATGAAATACACCCCTTATGAAAGCGATCCATCTCTTCTGAAAGGGTCACTCTGTTGAAGCGAGTTGTCCAGAACGGTATTAGTTATTCATGACATTTGATCCGGTAGCACAAGGCTACTGAGGAAATTCTCGGTAAGCTCATGCAATGGTTTATCAAACGCCTTGCAGTAATTAATTCAGACATAGAGGAGCTTATACTGCCCTGAATCCTGCATTGTATATCTACTCTAATAATTATTATAAGGAAAAAAATCTTTCAAAATAAATTTCGAAATATATATCTCTCCAAACTACACAGTAGGGTCTGGTAAACGTCTGTCGAAAAACAACTACTTCCCCGGCTAATATCACCGTAGTCAAAGTGGTGCCTAGTTATCCCTCCCACATATTTAATCTTTACCTCGAAGTTTTAGAGTTTCTAATTCCTTTATCTTGGTTCTCTAGGTGAACGCTACTTTGATTGATTAGGATGGGGTTTTTCCTCAATCAATTTGTTGTAATATTCAAAACTTGCTACACGTTATTCCTTTACTGTGGTACTGTCACTGTCCTAGATTGGGATGACTAAGATGTCTGTTAGCTTATGTGTTTGTTACAAGGTTCAATAACAGTGTGGGCAACAGTCACCCACAAAAAACTTCTTAGTGTGTCACTACTGTTTTTCCTTAATGATTGAATAACAATCTTCCTCTAAGCATGCAGTCATTTACCTACAGCTTGTCTCCCTCTTCACTTTGAGGCTTATGAGCATAATATGCCCTTCTGTGATTTTACATATAGTCATTTCTGTTGACATGTCTGCAGTGTCTGCAATTTTTATCTCAAGACAGTGGTTTGTTAATCGGTATTATGCCCTCAATACGCCCTTGTATGCCTATCAGAAAACAACTACTCCCCTGGCTAATACCACGAAGGGCATTGGATTATATCCGACATGCGTCAGTGCATGAATCTTCACAGAAAATTTCTTGCATATGCAATTGGCAATGAAAGAGTCGACCCTAAATTTTGGAACGGGCACACTTGCAGACCGGTTTCGGGCTCATTAGCCACTCATCAGTGCAAGATGCTAGATGGAGTGACATTCAGTTGTTCGCTCCAACTTAGGAAGAGGAATGAAATACTCTGAAAGAATTTCGATTTTCAGTTATGTAATATCATTGACTTTAAGTCGATGATGGCCACTATCTTGCTGTGATGAGTGGCTAATGAGCCCGAAACCGGTCTGCAAGTGCGCCCGTTCCAAAATTGAAGGTCGATTCTTTCAGTTGTATTGCCAATTGCATATGCAGGAAATTTTCTGTGAAGATTCCTGTACTGACGACTGTCGGATATAATCCAACGCCCTTCGTGGTATTAGCCAAGGGAGTAGTTGTTTTCTGACAGGCGTCAGTCCATTTAACCTACTGTGTAGGTATATTCGAGACTGACTTGAATGTTAAAAGTTCATTTCTTTAGATTTGTGTAATCTACACGAAAATATAAGTGCAGATATAAAAATAATAAAAAAGTGGTGCGACTCTAATCTGCTGTCTTTTAATGTTTCCAAAACAAATTTAA
>WOGJ01317148.1:2380-12421 GCA_015342185.1 Leptinotarsa juncta
TATCAGATGAATAATGTGTCTGTCGTCTTCTATTTTGTTATAGATATGTTGTATGGAGCTGTGTCTACCGGTAACACCAAAAACTTTTGAAGAATATCTGAAATTGATAAAAAATGGAAACATTATAAAGTATGATCGAAATTATGTCGAATAGAATAGCAAGTTCATTGATATGAAATCGTCACGAAAAACCGACAACCTGAAGTTAGCCTGTTCTTATTTGATTTATATGGCTGTTGCTTCTCAGTTGAGCTCATTTGGTCAGACTTCCCCTATCAAAAAAACCGAAGTATAACCTATTACATGCGTTAATTAGTATACATACACACACTTTTTTCTTGGCTTCTTCATTGATCGAAATGATCTACTATGAAGTTTGGATCAAAGTAGCTTTGGCAGGTAACAGATACCAAATGTATAAAACCTCTCCGAGGGTTACTCTTGAATTGAAATAAATTTGATCTGTATTTCAAAACCAAATTTCGTCAAAATTATTTGGATAATTATTAGAGGGGATTTCCTCTGTAGCCAGATAGTTTCTGACAGTTCTCATGCGTGGCAAGAAAAACTTGAGGTAACCTCACTTCTTGTTACTGTTCAATGTTAACTGGATGAATATTTTCCAATCTGTTGGATAGACAGAAGGGATATTGTGCGAAATTTATGCTCACAGTGGCGTTACAATTGAATTTGAATTCCGTCATATCTCAGAAAGAAAGTGAATTATTGTCATTTTGAGCCGTTTTCTGGATAACTGCACTGTTTTTCATCTTTCCTAAGTGAATAATTCTTTATTCTCATTCACTTCTCTATCAGAGAAAGAAAATGGGAAAATATTGAAAGGGAAATTCAAATAAGCTATCAGTTGATGCTTCTCCTGTTTTTTTCGTTAAAACTAAAATTTATAATTTTTGAACTCTCAAGTGTCATAGAACTAGATGATGAATATATGGAGTAAAAACATTTCAACAAGCGGCACTAACAAATCATTCCAAAACTATTGTGAAAGAAATCTCAGCAATTCAAACTGATACAAAACATCTATCCATACGAAGAAGGGTTGAAAACCAGAAATACAATTACAAATGAACAAGAAAACGTTAAGGAAGGTGGTTCATCGAATTTTCAAAATGATTGTGATGAATGCTGATATTTGATAATAACTGAAACCATATTTGAATTGTTTAGGTTTCTAGCGATACATTCACTTTTAGAAAGTTGATGGTTGTCATTATCAATAATATTAACAACTCATTCTTTCACATTACTGTACTGAAGTATCGAAAACCTAAATACTACTACTGCTACTCGAAAGCAAATGCATGCATGAAAGTGTCTCATCTCCGCCAGATATTTATTCCGCCAGGGCATATCCTGTTTGATCTCTGGTTTACTATAGGACAATGTTCATTGTACATAGAGATGATAGGTCCACCGTATAGGTTCCCCAGTTTGTTTTCTGGGGAATTTGATATGTTTAGATCGAGGTCTGAATTCCTTTGATTTCAAAGTTTATGTGTCGATGGTCTGAACAACTTTCCTCATCGGACACATTCTATTTCAGAACATAGTTACTCACAAATGTAATTCCTATCGTTACGTCTGTCACTTCACCACGTCTCGCATTTACAAAAGTAGGTTTATTGCCTATGTTTAAAATGTCAAAGTTATATGCCATGATAAACTATGGTAAGTGCTCAACTCTTTCGTTGGTAACCAGCCGTCTTTATTTTGACTGCCGTCAAGTCTCTGCTACACAAATTACTCAACGGCAGTATATTTATTCCTTTACGGATAATTATGCATGTTCTTGGGGTCTCTGAGATTCTGGTATGAATTAACTCCCCTCTGATGCCCTCCTATCCCATTATTTTTCCCCTGTACACCCAAGGTTCTTGTATGAGAATAATATCAAAACCCCCCATCACTTTGTTAAGGAGAGCCGAGGCCCCCTTACTATGTTGCAGTTTTGTTTGAATTACTATTAACATTGCTGATAAGACCCTTCAAGACCTTGAAAGTGACCATGCCCAACTTATAGTAGGCTTCAAACATGTTCCCCTCCAAAGCCCTGAAGTAACTTTCATTCGTGGACTAGGCCAGGATTTGTCCTTCCTCTTCCACTTTTCTGCTCAAGAGGATCCAGTTTTCCACTTCCAGGGCAGGATTCTGCTTACCGAGGCGTGTCCTAACTGTAGCCTCCTCATCTTTTTGTCCCAGAATGAAGGCTAGGACTCTCGGTCTCTTCGGTCACCTAATGACGTCTTTTTAAATTGGAGGTTTTCAAGGATACTTGAGAGAGTATTGTTCAATTCGCGGACTAGTCCCTCCTGGATCAGGTCTGCTTGACCCTGACTCAGGGTGACCTGTGGGGGAATTTTTACATCCTCTCTAGGTCTCTTTTTGGCCCTTTCCACAGAAGTTGCGTTTTTCTGCGGTCTTTTGTATTACATGGTTTTTCAATCCATGTTCCGGTAGCTATGTTCCTTGCTTTCATCAGTTTGCGCCCCTGATGGCGTCTTCTTCTGTAGTTCGACTTTCGTCAATCCTGCAGTTATGCTCTCGGCGGGGCAGGTATTTCCCGCCGTTTGACAGTGACTTTCCTGGTCAGTTTGCACCGTGATACTTGGAATATAGATACTGATGCTGCCGTTATACAGCATCAATATGTATCTGAATATCCAATATGTTCAATGAAAAAACGTTGTTTAGCAATTTTTAGTAGAACTCATGAAATTTTGATATATTCACACATATTGAAATTTCTTTGGGATACAATTATTTGTTGAATCACGTTTCTGCATCTCAGTATCTCCAGTGTATAACATTCAGTGATTCAGAGAATACTTCAGCTGGTATTTTCCCAACTCCATCTTTTTCCAAAAAAATGACGAAAAATGTCAGCAATCAACACAATTGTTTATTACTAAAACCATTTCTTTATTTCTAGGCAACCTCGATGATGGTACTACCCTTCATTCCAGCCTCGAATCTCTTTTTTCCTGTAGGTTTTGTCGTAGCAGAAAGGGTCCTCTACATGCCCTCTATGGGCTTCTGTATGCTGGTAGGATACGGTTTTCACCTTTTATCTCAAACTAAAGGAAAACAGCTGGCTTACCTGTTCCTTTGTCTGCTTCTTTTGTGCCACGGCAGCAAAACGTACTTGAGGAATTGGGACTGGGAAGACGAGTATACAATATTCATGTCGGGCCTGAAGGTCAACCAGAAAAACGCTAAGTTGTTCAATAATGTGGGGCATGCCTTGGAAAGTCAGGGAAATTTTCAGGAGGCACTGAAGTTTTTTAAGACTGCTGTTAGCGTTCAAGAAGATGATGTTGGTGAGTATAAGGGTTCGAAATTCTTTTGAAACAATACTTTTCGAGCTCCAAATTTTTTGTATTGATTAGAAATAGATTCAAAAATCGATATGTAGCAGAACCAATTGATATCGTAGCCTGCAATACGATAAATATTCATATACGTTAATGAGGGAAGAAGTAAATTATAATGCAGATGTCATCATATGACTTCAAGAATTGGTCTGACTTCCAAAACTTAGGGAAAAACATACATTGAAACATTATGAACAAAATACTGGAAATTATTACTTCCAAATCATAATTAATTACAGGATTCACATTTTTTGTAAAACTTTGAATTCCAAATCAAGAAACAAATTCAGCGTCATAAAATACTGACTTACTTTGGTGTAGGCAATAATAATAATAAAATTAATTCCCCAAGAAACGTAAAATATTTATACACGGAAAAAATATATAGAAAAAAAAAATAAAATGGTTCAAATAATGCCCCTAAATAAAAACATATGAAAACTATATGAAATTGTTGATTATATAATAGTTTATATGTTTTTAGTTTTTTTTTTCAAAGAATTTGACAAATTATTATATAACTTGAAACCACTCCAATGAATTGGTTGTTTCCCAATATTCGATCTGCCATTGAAAACCATCAGATATTTTGAATGCCTTCCCTTCATTTCGAAAATTGAATTTAAATGTTTCATTTCGTTTTTGCCAGAATTTGAGTTATGCCAGTAATATGTCTAATATATTTTTCAGATTGTAGGGTTCAATTATTGGGTCTCTATACTTCGACTTCATAACTTTATTATGCGGTTTTTTGAGATGTTTTTGTAGATCATTGGTCTTGCTTACTGATATGAAATACTGCCGTTTCGGCAGTATCTGATATGAATATTAAATAAATGAATACATTTCATATATTTCAGTGACAAAAAAATCAATTTTGAAACCAGAATACGTAAAATTTTTATTTATGTAATGCACTAAGAACTTAACAGTTAATAGTTTTATTATCCCAAATGAGGACTGGCGCTTGGGAGTAGTTTAGGTTAGGTCAAAAGTGAGTGGGTCTAATCAAGCCTCCACCGCAACCCGCAAGGATTTATTGTAGCTCACAGCTATTCACACAAGACCAAATAAACCCAGCTTCTTAACGAAAAGTGGGGTTATGAATATAAAGTCATCGTGAAATTTGTTTTTATCAATGTGTTATTGAATCTGAAGGACATAAGAACATTCGTGAAGTTTAAAATCACGGAAACAATTGTACATAAAAAAAAGGAAGATAACTAATAGAATTATTGTTTTAAATTTTTTGAAAATCTCAAACTGTTTTTCAAATTAGGCAGTTAAGCTGTTCTTGAAATCCATTTAGACAACATCAATACAACTTATACCACCATATAATGAATCCACATTTTTCTGTACTAAAATTTTCATTTCTTTATAAGTTTTATCGATGTTCCTTTGATAATCCTCTTTCCAGGAGCCCACATCAACGTAGGCCGCACCTACAACCATCTCAAGATGTTCAAAGAAGCCGAAGAGGCCTACTTGAAGGCTAAATCTCTCCTCCCGAAGGCAAAGCCGGGGGAGTCATATCAAGCGAGAATAGCTCCGAATCACTTAAACGTTTTCCTGAACCTGGCCAACTTGATCTCGAAAAACTCCACCCGGCTGGAAGAAGCGGATATGTTGTACCGACAGGCGATTAGCATGAGGGCAGATTACACTCAAGCATATATTAACAGAGGGGATATATTGATAAAGCTGAACAGGACAAAGGAAGCACAAGAGGTTTACGAAAGGGCTCTTTTGTATGATAGCAATAATCCGGATATTTATTACAATGTGAGTTGTAGGCTTAGGAGTTTACGTTCTTCTTGTAGAGGCGATTGTTATCAAGGGTGAAGGTTCACGAAAAATATAGCGATTGAGTGCTCCAGAGAATACTTTGTTTTATGATTAAAGAATAAATACGCTTGAGGTTATATTTTACCCAATATTCTTATTGAAAATAACAACAGGAAAGGGGGAAACTTTTTGATGTGAAAGTATTTAGAGCGTATCAACACATAAATGAAATATTTCAATAGCTAATTCCCACATAATTTTTCCAAACAACAACAACTTTCATAAAAATAAGAAATCGGGTTCTATTATTCTCTACTTCAATGGTAATCCTATACTAGGGAGTATCTTCATCATAGTTTTGGATACCACACCTTCTTGTGGGTGCAAATGTTTGATTAAAAGTAATTAAGGAATAAAATGAGTGACTCTTTCTGAGCAAGTCTTTTCTGTATAGTTTTTTTCTGAAAGTAAATAGTTAAAGACTTATTTGCGAGTAAAATTGTTAATAAACCCACATTTTTAACCGTTTTTTCGCAAGTAAACTTAATAAAAATTGAAAATATTGGTTAGTTTACGGTGTCAGTAGACCCAATTGAATTGCATCAATACTTTATAGGAATTTGGTTCTTATTAATGGTTCTTATGAGACGTCAAAATTGAAAATTTCAAAAGGGGAACAAAAACATACCTTTCTTGAATGAATGTTATAAAACTTTTTATGAAGTGGTTAAAAAACGTCTACTTATGGTTTTTCCTTTATAATCGTCCCCAGCGTCAAAATCAAGGAAGTTATGAAGAAATTGATGTTCATTCTTATTTTTTTCGCTACAAAATTGAAAAAATATTCCAATTACAAATGATCGTTACCAATTTCATCCTCATAAATTTGTACTATACTCTACAGAAAATCGTCAAATGAGCATTTTCATGATGCTGCAGAAAATTATCCTTTTTCAATAACTTTGCGTACAGTCAATGGATTTTGAGTTATTCTGTGAAGAAAGCAATTGTTTGCCAATTTTTAAAAATGCTTTTTTCATATCAAGCTTTTTTTCAGAACCAAGCACTTCGAATCATTCAAATTTCTGAAGTAATTTACAAATATATGAATAATGAATATTTTCAATTGGGGTGGTAAATTGTGACGATTTTCACATTTTTTTTTCTGGGAAGATAGGATCAACATCATTTTCCCATAATTTTTTACGTTTGTTTGAAGGTGGTTAACAATGTTTCATGTTAAATTTCTTCAGTTCG
The DNA here is from genome assembly GCA_015342185.1 of Leptinotarsa juncta. Taxonomy (NCBI): domain Eukaryota; kingdom Metazoa; phylum Arthropoda; class Insecta; order Coleoptera; family Chrysomelidae; genus Leptinotarsa; species Leptinotarsa juncta. The sequence goes on from WOGJ01317148.1 coordinate 8,818, forward strand.
GACTTCCATTGTTTAATATAATATGATTTCAAATGTCTGAAATAACAAATGAAAATTAAAATTGAAAAGATTTGCTGAAAATAACAATTATATTAAGCGAAAAAAACCTGAAAAGAAACTACAATGAAATGAAAAATAAAGCAAATAATTGAAAATTGAACATTTCTATTGTTAGTATTCACAATCGTCTCCAAGTTATGACTGGGTTAATTTCATTATGATATGATTCGAAATTTATGAAATAACAAATGAATATCAGAAGTGAAAAGGATAACTGAAAATAACAATTATATTAAGCAAAAAACCCTGAAAATAAATTATAAAAGAAAAAATAATTGAACAATTAATTGAAGAGAAATGGCTGATACTTGAAGAAAATCCATATTAAAACTCATTGAACAGTTTATTGTATGATTTTCACTATAAAGGATTTCACAAAAACCTTAACACATGTTTTGCTATACAATAGCTTTCTTAAGCGATAATATAATAATATGAACTCACAAGAAAGCTATTGTACATCGTAACACGTTGTGGGTATAGGTGATGACTGTTTCCCAGTCGTCACCCGAAGACGATGTTGGATACTAACAATCGAAACGTCGTGAAATAACTTGAATTTTTTGGATTTACAGTTTCTTATTCCGTTACAATTATTCAATTTTCAATTTTTTATTGATTATTAATTTTATTGTAATTTCTTTTCAGGGTTTTTTGCTTGACATAATTTTTATTTTCAGCTATTCTTTTTATTTTTATTTTCATTTGTTATTTCAGAGACTTCAAATCATGTCATAATAGACAATGGAAGTACGAGCTAATGAAATTCTGGTATAGTTTTGAAACTAGGGACTTTATTAAATACAGAAATTAGCATTCCCAAAACAGTTCTAGGAGTTTCCTGAGAAAATTGCACTATTTTTGAATACTTCGCGTTGATACTTTCAATTTTGACAATCCGGATCAACCTTCAAAAAACTATTACTACAGATATTATAAGATAAATTAATGGATGTAGCCGTTACTACGTGGTTGGAGATCATGATGAAAAGAGAAAAGAAAATATCTATGTTTTTTACCACTTTTATTTGTAACTAACGTTACTGCAGTTTCGTCCTATAAGAACATTTTTAAACTTAATTGTTTAAGTTTGAAAATGTCCATATAGGACGAAACTACAGTAACGTTAGTTGCAAATGAAAGTGGTAAAAAACATAGAGATATTATAAGAACACAAATTTTTATTTTTTCTATTGAGAATAATTATATATATATAAAATACCTACATTTTGAGTTATTCGCAAAAAAACGTTGCAAAAATCACTTAACTTTTTTTAAGAAACAGTATTACCATTATCAAATAATAGTATTTGAAATTTTTAATATGACAGTAACTTTCCCGTTGGTCCACAGATATCTGATTTCTCGAACAAACAAAATTAACTTTCACAGTCCAATAGTGTATTTTTTTCACACTAGATCGCAATCAAATAATCAAATCCCAGCAGAATGCGATCGGTTCGCCGTCCACTGCCACTGTATCGCCGGCAGTACCGGGAAGTAGTGGCGTACATGATTAAATACACTCTTGCATACTCACCGGTTTTTTACCGACCATTCCAGTTTCGAATGCTCGGTGAAATTGTAGTTACTACGCATTAACTTCGTTTTGGTAGTGCGTGCTAATTACGACAACAAAGCAACTGATTGCTTGACCAATAAAATTCCAGTGAGTGTGCAAGCACCCGCTACCATATCGGCCGATTTTATACTGGCCGTCCAAAATCGGTATGTGTGCAACTAGCGTTAGTGTTCACCAACATTTATGAGATTTTTTGATGCAATATTCCACCGACTATATGCGCGTTTTCTACGGCTTGTTGCAATTCGCGATTTGGCAATATTTATGAGGAAACTAAGAAATGGAAGTTTTGGGTTATCACGCAGTTCTTCACAAATAATCCAAGCGTTTGCAGTAGAGGTCAAAAGAAGCTTGTAAAAACTTTTTTCCACCATTTTGTGGATTTTCTATCGACTTCGTATAAACCGTTAAGTTGGTCTGACAAATCCACACCGCTCATGTTAGCGTTATAAAATTATATTACTTCGGGGCATTGCAAATTTTTTTTAGAACCAACATTTGGACTTTCAGCTAATTTCAACCCTTTTATCCGTTGTTGCTAAGCATCATAACTTCCTTTGTGTCCTGCCAAAGAAATCCTATTGTTCCATTACCATATTCCATGCTTTCTATTTGCCCTCTCTTTTTTTTCTTCTTTCCGAATTTTGGCATACTTTTTCTTGAGGATATACATGTTCCGACTACTGGAAATGGTAACGTATCAACCAGATTCATAAAAGTAAAAAATCGGTCAAAACAAAAGGACACTTCTGAACCTTTTACAGTTGAAGTAAGTTTCTTTACAACTCGTTCGCCTAGAGTTCCATCAGCGGGTTCATTTTCTTTTCCACAATAAATGTTGAAATCGTTAACATAGCCTGATTTTGCATCACAACATTGCCAAATGTTTATACTACGTTTTATCGGTTTCAATTTTAGATCTTGTTTCAAAGCTGATCTGCCTTTGAATTTGGTCATTGATTCGACAATAGATTGGTGTGTAGATTCTGTTCTTGACATAAGGATTGTACTTTTCAGACAATTAACCACATCTTCAATGTGATAAAATTTGCTACAGTTTTCTGGTTTATTTGGAGAGGTAAAACATAGTTTGCTTATTAGAAGCTGAAATCTGTCTCTGAAAATGGCCTGTTTTATAGCCTCATTGCCTAAAGATTTATTCGTAGACCAATAATGATGCATTGAAGGAACTTTATTATACGCCATAATAAAAAGACAACCTATGACAGTTTTTATTTCATGTGCATCGGTTGGTTTGTATTTTTTATGTAGGTTCTTACTAGCTTTATTCGAAATTTCCAAGCGCTCATTTGTGCAATGGGCAATGTAGTTGAATGAACTATTTGGAAACAATTTCATGGAAATATCCAACTCGGATGACTCACGGTTCAAATCTGCCAAAACACGATTTATCAATTGTAATTTTCATGCGCGGAACAAAACCTTCGCTAAGGTCTTTCCATCCAATGAGAACAGGATCTTTCTTGTGTGGAACGGGGGAAGAATTATCATCAGGTACATGTCGGAATGGTGGGTATAGTGGCCACTGCGGGCAAAGTTGCCACTTGAAGTTTTCTTCCCTGGATAGTGCTGTAGCCTCGCGGCAATAGTCACAACTACACGCCCGGCAGCTGTTGTTATTTTGTTGTAGTTTGGTGGCACTCAGGCGCATTATCACCGAGATATCGCAAATTTTCCACTTTTTCGACCCTCTGATGTTAGGTAAGTATATCACATGTTTCGCTTTATTTAATTGTAGGCCTAGGTGAAGTAAAGTGGCCACAGCCGTGGCCACTTTGCCCTCTCGCACGCCATGTATGTGTCCAAGAAAAAAAGGAAAACCGCCCAGAGTCCTGGAACTCTGAAGCTATACAAAAGGCCATTGATGCAGTGAAGAAGAACGGGTTGCCTTGGCAAACCGCAGCTGAAAGGTTCCAGGTACCTCGAAATACTTTAACGGCG
>WOGJ01317250.1:0-16108 GCA_015342185.1 Leptinotarsa juncta
GGCTTTAATTTTGAAGGTGAATGAACTTGTTCGATTGATGACCTATTCACTTTATTGAAATTCATATTGAATATAGAATAAAGAAAATGACTTCTGTCTAATTTCTAATAAGTTTATTATTTGTTACGACCGGTTTTCAGGTAACTTGAAAATGGTCTAATAAACCGAAACCGGTCATAACGAATAATATATAAATAAATAAAATAGAAATCAGACAAAAGTTATTTTTTTATTCTTTATTGAAAGTGTATGAATCATTTCGTTTCAGATCGTTATTTATTCGTTATTTACTCGTATTTATTATCTCAGAGGGCATATATATTAATTATCTTGATTCTAATTATCTTCAACGTTCAAAGCACATCAACATAACCTCTAAATTTGACAGTGTTGTTTATTATTGTTTTATAGAAGGTTTTCAATCTTCTACAATATGAAAAATAAACGAAGCTAAATCAATAAAACGTCATTTGCTTAGTAAAATTTCGAAAACTATGGATAGGTATGCAAACATTTTCACTGATTTAGTACTTCATTAATTTTTTTTCGATGTTTCATTTCATTGTTTCCTTAGCAATGATGGGATGCTAGTTTGTCTATTTCATGTACAGCGTCAATTTTTCTTTGTCTCGATGTTAAAAAAGCTGTTTTTTGTTAAAATCTTGATTAAGTATTCATAATGGTTGTTACTGGAGTTTTTTCCCAACACCAAATCGTTTTTTTAACACCTCGACACGTGTTTCGATCACCAAGTGATCATCTTCATGAGGAAGTTTTATCTTCCTCTTGAAGATGATTACTTGGTGATCGAAACATGTGTCGAGGTGTAAAAATAACGCTTTGGTGTTGGGAAAAAAGTCCAGTAATATTCATTACTACACCAAAGGTTTCAAACAGTACATCATAAATTCATAATGCCGTCTTTTGATATTGATAAATCCATCTAATTATTTGATGAAGTTTTTTTGGGGAATGTGATTTACAATTCAATTCAGTTTCCAAGAAACATCACAATAATCATATTAGTAACTATTACTAACTACAGAGTATATTGTATCTACAATGAAGTAAGAGAAAAAAGATATTTTACAACTACCGAAACATAACTAATTAGTCTTATAGGAAAAAATAATGAAATTATTATGAAAAACTATATAATTTTAAATAATTGAGTTCCAAAATTTTGTTGATTGATATATAATTTGAGTATAGTATATTTGTTTGTATTTCTGTTGATGATAGTACCTAAATGGGATTTTGTGATAGGTATGACTATGTATAAATAGGTACATCTATTTCAATAAAATTCAGATTACAATTCTTTGTATCCCATTTTAAATGAATGAAACTAGTTTTTGTGGTATTTAAAGACAATATGAGCCTGATTATTGATTACAAATATGGTGATTTATATATGTTTAAATTATTTTGTTTCGTGAAGTTTTCAGATTTTTGATTGCAGATTTACGTTTCTCAAACAGAAATGAGATATTCCAACTGTTAAACTGTAATACTTTTCAATAATATTAAGGGGTATAAAGGTTTGACTGAAGTTTTGTAGAAATTTTTAAAAGAAAAGACATTTTTCATCTATTTTTTTTCGATATCCTTGTTCCGCGACAGTTTCTCATCAAAGTATACTGAACCTAAAATTGTGTTGTTTCTGCAGGTGTATTCGATGATATTTACTGATAATTATTCATTAGTTTGTCAATAAAATGAGTGTAAACAGTGAGTGAATGTTATAAAGATTGAATTCACGATAACTCACAGGAACCCTCGTTTTTTTTTTAAATAGTTGGTAACGAATTGAAATCAAACTAATGAAGATCCTAATAGAGAAGAAAATATAATAAAAATGATGTACCTTGCGGCAGAACCGTACAAGTCGGTTGTCCGGTGGTGTTGACGTCCAAATTGATATACGACATCGGACAGTCGCCGTAGAACGGCTCGCCCGAATTAGAGGCCACCATGTCCAACACCTGTAGCACCATGGCGCCGCCGACGGTCTCCGTGTTTGTCTTTATTTTTCGACGGAACGCCGATATTTAAACTCTCGCAATATTATTCACGTCACTACCGGTTATTTTCGACCGACGACCGACTCCACTAAAGCTTCGCCTCGAACTGGAAACGCGCCGATCGGCGGATTCGCCGCGGCCTCCTACTACCCAGTCGAGTCTTTGTTAACGGGAAGGCGGGGTGGGGAGAAGAGGTCGGGTGCTCCCACCGCGGCAAGCAGCGCTGTTTCATTCAGAGATTCGAAACGTGATGGGTTTTTAGGGGTAAAGTTGAGCGCTTAGGGAATGCGTGGTAGCGAAACAAGAGAGCAACAATTGGTTGTGCGAATTACGTGATATTTCTTGTAGAAAATTCAATTTTTATCTTTCAAAAGTTTATTTAACAATGCCTGTTCGGGAATGGATATGAGCAAGCGCTGCAAAAAATATTCAAGGTTGACGTCTAATAGAGTACAAACTAATCCACATGAGAAGCCGCTTTATATTGCAATAAATATTCCTTTCTCTGAACAACCGAGTATTGAATGCACAGAACTCGAAGATCATAGTGTTGTCATTTAAATGATATCGTCTATTTTCTTCTATGGAGTCCATTGAAATTTTTTACATTACATTTTTTAGGCCTTAGCGTGCGTTTTTCAGAGAACGCAATTTTATTTTTTTGATTTATAGGGGGTTAGTACCTATAAGCTTAAGTTCAAGTTTGTAGGGTTGCAACCCTTGTACTCCGGCAGCCAGATTGGAAAAATACGTGTATCTCGTAAACTAGCAATCTTACAGAACATTTCATATGACATTATTTGTAGCAAATCAAATTGTCTATAACTTTATTTCTATCACTTTTTATCGTAAAATAAAAAATAAAAAATTATAACACAAATAACTGAAAATTTTTGCACAAATTTTCTTTTGGGCATTATAACTTGTTTTCAGGTCATTTTACAATAAAATGATAAAAGGATAATCTTATAGAGAGTTTATCAACGAATAATTTCCACTAAAGATTTGTTCAATTTCATTAATTTATCTAGGTTTTACAGTGCACCGAAGTTAACCATCATCAATTCTTACGAGTATTCAAGAACCAGTTCAATTTCGGAGCGCTGTAAAACCCAGATAAATTAATGAAATTAAATAAATTTGTATTGAAAATCATTCGTTGAAAACAGGACCACAAAAAAGTTATAACTCCCAACAGAAAATTTGTTAAAACAATTTAGGATAGAAAGGAATTAAAGTAAAGTTGTAAGCAATTCAATTAGCTGCAAATAATATCTTGTAAAACTTTCTGAAGGGTTACTAGTTTACGAGATGCAGCGCGAAAACCATTTGCACCCCTTTTACCAAGATGGCGGCCGGGGGACAAACTCGAACCTAAGCTTATACCCCCCTTGCATATCAGAAAAATTAAATTGCGTCCATTGAAAAACGCAACCCTAAATTTAACTTTTCACTACACGTAAACAACTGTTCATAGAATTGTTTGTTCATCTGAAATTTCATGTGAATATTCTTTTAAAATATCAAGTTCGTTAACATATACGCCAATCTGATAATATTAAAAATTATTTTTGCATTTGCCATAGTTTATAGGAAAACAATTTTATTATGATTATGAATGAATATAAAAATCAAAAAATGAAAAAAAAACATTAATATGTCTATACCTGAAAAAGAAAGACTGATCTAAGTGATATTATTTGCAGAAATAGTTAACATTGATAATGCAGCAAAAGCCATAAACACTTCACAAAATATACAGCAATTAAATAGACAAACATAGCACCAGTATTGCTACATTCACACAGAGAACATCTAGAAATCGAAATGAGTGTCACGTCTCCAGTCAATGTCATTAATACCAGTTGTAGGCGTACGTCAGACATCAAATTCAAAAACAAGGAGGCATATGTTTTCAGTTATAATCTTGTATATAAAAATTATGATAATTTATGTCATTATTCATAAGTTTATAGGTATTCAGTGAATGCATGACTTGTAATGCCTCACATCACTTCATTTCAAAAATTTATTTTTATTAATTTATCCATTGGCTCTCTAGACCTTTCAACAAATTTCTAAAATGAAATAAAGGCTAACGTAATATGAAGATTTCAGAATAATTGACTATCGAGTGAAAAATATATCACACTAACGATAACGAAAAAACTCCAAAATTGTGAGTCTATTGTCTTGTATTCTGTGAAATCTCGAATACTTGATTTTCTAATCTTTAAAAAACTGCACCGCTATTGGTCTCATATGAATTTCGGTATTTCGTAGACAAACACCGTATTGCTTATTTTCATTCTGTTGATTATGTGTTTGAATGAACGTACGAACTATGTTTTCAGTCTGATCAACCCAAGGAGGTTCCTTATGAAATAAAAATTAGTCAAGTACCTCCTTATACGACTTCCGATAGTTATTCTACAGGAAATTATCATCGTGACTATCATATTCATTAATTGAACCGTTTATTATTATCAGGCGAGTTCAAAAAACTAAACTTCACATATACAGGGCAGAAGTGACATAAATTTTTGCTTCTAACGCGGAGAAGAAGCAAAAATTCAATTTATTCACATAAGATAATTTACAAAATTCACGTGATATAATTTATAAATGTTATATTCTTCTTCAAAAACGAACAACCCACCTAATTACAGTAGAAGGAAAAATACAACGGCAAGAGAGGATGGGGTGCGTGATGAGGATGTGTTTCTAACAAACGAGAAAGTGGAGAGGTGATATTATCAATGAGTTTTGTGATGTTTGGAACCTTTGGTGTAGTAATGAATATTAATGGAGTTTTTTCCAACACCAAACCGTTATTTCACCACCTCGACACGTGTTTCGAACACCTAGTGATCAACAGGAAGATCAAATTGATCTTCTGTAGATGTTGATTATAATACCGAGATATTTCATATTGGATGTTTTTTATATAGTTGGGCAAGTGAAAATGAAATGGAATATTATTGGGGACTTTAAAACTTTTTCATGTTATCAAAAGATCCGCTTTTTTGTTACGAAAAAAAATTATCGCTTTTTCTGTTATTGATCCAGTTGAGGAAAAATATCTTCAGGTTAGGTTTGTAGAGGTTAAGTTGAGTGAACTTGAACTTTGTGTATGTGTCTTCAATGGTAGATTTTTACAAAACGTAACTATTTTCATCAACCAACATACTTATATTTATCTCACATTGGCCAATTTGCGACATAACATCGTTTCGTAGCGATAATTAACCGCAAAATTTATTCTGTTATCAATGGTTTGTTTCTTTCCTGTTGGAAGATTCTTATCGGTTGTGGTATGTTATGGTTTTTTCATTTTGCAGCGTTGCGTTATGAGCTGACTAGACTGATTATTTTAATCCTGATATAATACGGAAATTTTGATATATTCAACGTTTTTTTACTAACTATAAGGAAACCACTGTTATAGTTTTCAGTGGGTTGAACTTCAAGGAGTCAGGATTGTGATTTATAAAAAAAATACCTAATAAGTAACAGGTAGCAAATAAAAGTAAAAAAGAACTGACCCGATACGAGTATTTGTTACTTATAACAAACTTTTATTTCATCTATCAATATGCTTTTTTGAAGTGTGAAGTTGTGAATATAATGAATTTGTTTAATTATAATTATTTTGATTATGATTTTTTAAACCTCAAGTATTCCTATTGACATTTTTCAATATATGTCTGTTTGAAATCTGTTTTTCCGTTAACCAGCTGTCGCACCCCTGCGAACGACAACCCTCAGAAGTCGAAACTTGTGAGAGCTAAGGACTAACGAGATCCTAGCAAGTGAAAATCGATCGTTCAGCTTGGGGCTTTAACCACCGCCTAACACTAGCCCTAAACAATTAATCTGAAATCCGAAGAAAGGTTATCCTTTGCCCCTCTGTTTTCCAGATAAAACATGTTATTATATTTTATTATATTCTGTACGCGCATACGAATATATCCTGAATGTATTGCCTAGGAAAATATGATCTCAAGGATGTACATGAACTATCATTAAAATAATTATTTCTCTGATACAGTTATGAAAAATGTTCAGATAATTTTCATAACACTTTTAGAGGTAAACAAAATTGGTTTCATAGAAAATTTCAGTGTCTGCGTTGTTTTTGTTCTGGTGTAGGAAAAGTGTTTCTTTTAGATTCAATTGACACATGTTTACTGGCGATATGATAGTAGACTCTTTCAGTTAAATATTTGTTGGAAAAATTGTTTCACGTGTTGAAACATTTCTGTTTTACGGTCAGAATTGTGTTGTTCAAACACCGTTACTTTTTGAGAGGGAATCGTTTTGGATTTCTACTTCTCCATCTTTATACAAAAAAATGTGGGAAACTTTTGGAGAAACAAAAATCACCAAGTTCAAAATAAGTTCTTTACAAAGATGTGTAGATATTGCATACACGTTTTTTTCAGATAAAAACCGGAAAAAAATCCTTTTGGAACAACTATTTACAACTCCTCATCATCCTCAATGGTGTACCTTTTTAAAGTAATCTTCATTGAAAATATACCCCTTAAAATTTGAAGAGTTTATTCTTAACTTAGTTACTTTTTTCCTTTCTTTCTGAAGTTTCATATTTTTTCGTATAAATGAAGCTAGAGACGTAAAACGACATCTATTAAGCACCAAATGTTTTATACTTCTCATAATGTCTTTGTTTCATAGAAAAACTGGCGTGTCAGGAATTTTTTATTTGAGGGAGATACCTTCAACAAAACTGCTAAAAACTGAAAAAACTGTTTGTTGTTTCTTGAATATCACATGTTCAGTTACTTAAAATGCAGTTGTTTCTTTTTCGGACCTTCAAGTCTTTAATTGCTTAAAAAAATTGGACTCCGAAAATTGTCATTCAAAGTACGATTCCATGAGATGGTATTGAGATTTAAATGTTCTCTTCCCGCACGGTGTCCTCCACATCGATGTCCTCTCTTCCCACGCATCGAAAGACATCTCGAGATCGCCGAAATCCTTGAATGAAACCCGCCAGAAAACAAAAGCCCTCCAAAACCCTACACCACCAAGGTCGAATCCCATCCTCACGAAAAACAATCGAGGACGGTGCCTTGTGTAAATGCACAATGATGCGTTTTTCGTCGGTTATATCAGAATGTGCAGCACGACGCTATTACGTGAATGGTGCCCTCGAAGGATTGCCTTAGGGGCGAAGAGAGGGCGGGGGCAAAAACGGAGGGGTATTGTGTGCATCCACCGGAAACTGAATGCAACCTGACACCATGTCTCACACGTGATTTGCCTACCTTACTACCACCGAATTTATGGCAAAACCGGGTTGGCGCAGGACCGGTTTCAGGGAAAAGGGTTTAGCTGAAAAAAAGGGATTACGGAAGGCTGTCATGAAATTCGATTCGAATTTTATAACGCAAGCCTAAGGTGTGGTCTATATACATGTCTATGTCTGAAAAAGTTGGTAAAGAAGGTTCTCAACATCGACGTATAGAGAAAAATTATTTCACGTAGACAAATTTCAATTTTTAATAGTTTTAAGAAGGGCAGATAACGGTGCTTTCTTTCCAGAAGTAAATGTTGATATTACGATTACGAATATATCAATATTTCCTGGATTTAGAAATGTATTTCGGCTCACAGTATGAATCTATAATGGAGAAAAATGTTGATGTGAAGAAAAAAGGTACTTTGGTAAAGATGCCATACTTATAACATTCTGAGATAAGTCTGTCTGATGAAAATTGGAAGAAATTATATTTTCTTTCAAATATAGATTCCACATTTGAAATTTTCCACAATTAATTCAAAAATCAGAAAAAACAATCCCAAAAAAATTACCTGGACTTCAATGAAATCAAATGCAGCAGTTCGCAACTTGGATTTTGAAAACAGGCTTTTCGAGGAGCATATATAAAAATGCCAAAAGGCAACATATTATTTGGTGAAAAATACGAAGAAACAATTTTATCAAAAACAAATCTCTTCCCTTAGTAAAGGCAAGTCTTCTTGACAATTAATTTAAGAACTTTCAGAAAAAAGGCGTTGGTAATACTTTCTAATGATTTGGGTACTGACATAAATAATGTTTTTTGTTGTGTTGTTGTTTGAAATATGTTTTTTCCGTTTACCAGCCATCGCACCCCTACAAACGACAACCCTCAGAACTAGTGCGACCTAAGGACTAACGAGGTCCTACCTTTTAACGTATGATTCCTAATACGGAATAATGAGCAGATATATCTGATGATCCTGGTAATATTGCCATGCACTTCAATGATTTTTTCAAATTGATGTCATGAGATATAGTCGAAAGAATACCTGAGAATGTCACTGAAAGCTTTTTCATGATGAGGTTTTTGCATTGTATCATTCACGGCACTAAAACTTTATGATTTATTGTTCGAAAAAATGAAAAACTTCGATGAGGTGCCCATATTTTTGCAGAAAAAAGTTATATTTGTATCGTTTTGCATCAGTGAATTTTCTACATAGATAGAGTATAATATTATCGATATCGCAACATAAATTTCGAGCAAAAAATCCATTTTTACAACGATGAACTCTTTTATCTTGTGGAAGAATGCCCTGTTGTGATATTTTGCGATCTCAACAGGGCATTCGACTGCATAAATCACAACAATGTACATCAAACGACAGCCTGAAATTGGTTGAATTCTTTCATTGTTTTCCGTGTACAATAGGTATGCGTTGAGTTTGAAGAAAATGAAATAATTTCCACCGATTCTTGTTTCAATAAAAATCTAATTTTTTCAATCCCGACAACATCGACACAAACTATTCTCTTTTATAATCATCAGAGTGAAAAAGTATGTACAAACCAAATATTCTTCTAGGTTATTCATCACAGTGGACAAATCAAATTTTTAGGTACTTTTATAGAAGAGCCAACAAGAGGGCATTGTGAATATATATGTTTGGAAAATGAATTCTTCCTATAAACTAAGTAGGTATATATTTCCGAAAACAGAATTCACTTTGTCAATCTCAAAGAATATACAATGAGAACAACACAAAATATTTTTGAAAAATTATCGTCATAAAAGCAAGTTGGGTTATTTATTGCCTGATAGCATAGTTATAAGGGCATATTTCTTTATCATTTGATTCAAACCAGTTGAATTCGCTGAAAAATTCAAGTCTTGTCTGAATACATTTTTGGCCGAGAACAGGTATTATGATACCATCATACCATCAATACCATTCCCAAAACTATTAAAAAATTCAAGTCATATAACGTTTTCAAAAACTAAATAAACAAATGTATAATCGATTTTCCAAGTTAATTATAACCACACACCGTTTTATAGTATTTACCAAACGATAAAAATATCAATTTTTATTCTCCTTCTTTTTCAAAATCTCGACAAAATATTTCCCTGTCCTTAAACTTTAATGAATATTCCTTCAACCTTCCAAATTTTTTTGTGCATATCATTCTGAATATAGAGATAAGTACGGTTATACGTATATAAGAATAATTAATACAATGAGTTTTATAGATTAATTGTAACTTCCTGTGAACCAGTTTTGTGTGGCATGGAGCGTACATTCGAATGGGGGAAATTAACACTCTAGATGTGGAATGCACCTGTTGAGTTTCACACGATCAGAAATTCCCCTACTCGAATTGGAATAATCATAATTTCGACACTCATTAGCCTATCTGATCGCTCTCTCTCTCGGATCCATCATTTTGTCTAATATATAGGCAAATAGTCATTATCAGAAAGCAAACAGATAGACACCAGCGATAATGGCGAAAAACTAGGGGTAAGTTAAAACAAATTATACGCCGCAGTCGAGCTTTTCAATTAAATATTCATTAATCGGTCTCTGTATCTTTATCACTGAAATAAATACAAAGCGTAAAATCCGCACCGCGTGAAAAACCTCGGTTCTGAAACCTATCGCTGGCACGGAGAATGTTTATTGGTCGCGGCAACAGAAAAGTCGATTTCCTGTTTCACAGGAAACAAACGAAGATAGCATCTGTAACACGCTCGATCAAAATACCACTAAATAATTAATTAGATATAGAATGAAATTGTGCTCGCACCGCGTTCAGAAGTGATTTCCATCATTTTGTTTTGATCATTTCTCAGCGTAATTAGTAACATTACCCGACTGGGAAGATAAATTGAGTGAATAATGTTATACAACGGTAATTTATCTGGTGGTGTTTATTATATTTTGCGTACAAAACAGTTCTTATGATCAATAATAATGTCGATATAGAAGTATTCGACAGAAAACTCAGAAAAACAGTCATCAGAGATGAATTGGGGTGACCACCAAATGGAGAATCGCTTTTTGTAGTTCATCACTGCAAAATAATCCTCTAGACTAGATGAAAGAAAAGTCAAGACCTACCGTAAATAAGAACACGAACCAGTTTACTTACGATAGTTCCTAGCATTGCTTATATACTGGCGAACCGCCCAGGCTCTGCACAGATGTAATTTAGGCTCCTGTTACTTCGATACTATCTATAGGTAGGTCACTTGTAGGACTTTTCCTCTTCCCTGACGAAAAAGCTTCAACTTAGCCATTGCACCCACATCTATGCCCACATAGAAAATAATAAGTGCAGTGGAAGTACAGAGAGGGACGGAAGAATCCATTTGGAAAACTAGAGATCAGTTAGATAGAGAACCACTTCCTACATTACTGACTGACCTACGGACTGATTCAGATTCCACTGCACCGATAGCAAAGTTTGCAGACTTTTTTCCCAGGACCAAAAAGATCGCTAACATTGCACCACAGCAATGCGCTCATTCATATGAAGAATGAAATAAGTTCAGCCACCCATAACTTGCCAAGACTTCTAATGCCAATCATTCAACCACTACAAGGAAAATTCTCCTATTCAGTTAAGGGTTCAAAACACTTTGTTTAGGTTCTGACGTAGAAAAAGACTTTATACCAACAAATAGGAAGCTATCCGGATACGATGATAAGGAAGGCAATATGAGAAAATGTCCAGTGTAAAAAAGGCATCAGAAAGGAGAAAAAATTATTAACAGCATCAAAATCACCAGATAGGGTAGACAATATTGTTGGTATGGGGGATAAAAAGCGTGAATTTCAAAGGTGGAAAATGTTTTTCCATGATTTTCATGGAAACTATTTTTATATCAATCATTTTTTCACAATATCCAAAATTTTTTGAGAAAAATTGAAAAAAAACGGTTTGCTTGTTTTGATTTTTTTATTCTACAAAAATATTGTTTTGCGTGAAAACATAGTTCCCACTGAAGTTATAGATCTTCGTACCGCCCACAACTGAAAGAGGTCTGGTATCATTGGAAATTATAAAAAACTTTACAGCAAATTGATAGGTAATGAGAGTGGTGAAACTATTAAATCTGTTCGGATCTAAGTTATGTAATTCTAAATAGATCTCTATAAGTGTGGTGTTCAATAAGCGCCATTATCTGAGTAAACTTTTCCAAAAAAAATTGAATCTGAGAAGCAACCACTCCAAAAATAAATACTTATTCCTTTTTATTTTCTACATGCTTAAATGATAATTCAGCCACCGATCATGGGAGAATTAATTTGACATTTCTAATAAAAGGTAAGTAGTTGACGAATTTTTGTTAAAAGCGAAGGTTAGAGAAGCAGTAATGTGCAAACCATCATGTGAAATCAATCCTAGGTTTATTGCTATGTTCCTGTTATATTCAAATATAACAGGAACAAACAAACAAACAAATTCTACATTAAAGTATTAGCTGGTACTTACTATAACCCAGAATAAATGACGGGTGACATTTAAAATGTTCAACTTGTGGATGTCTCTACAAGTGAAAATCAACTCATCAAGCCACGACTTTTTCTAATGATAACATTTGTTATCCGTAGTTCCGAGATATTTGAAATTGTATTATTCGCCCAGTACAACATTTACATCTAATAGTCAGTGTCTGACAGACACTTACTGAAAAATCCT
The DNA here is from genome assembly GCA_015342185.1 of Leptinotarsa juncta. Classification (NCBI taxonomy): domain Eukaryota; kingdom Metazoa; phylum Arthropoda; class Insecta; order Coleoptera; family Chrysomelidae; genus Leptinotarsa; species Leptinotarsa juncta. Next base: position 12,001 of record WOGJ01317250.1, read on the forward strand.
AAACTAAGGGCAATACTCAATTATTTTCTAATTTCCCCACTTATCACAAACATTTGTTTCAATTAGTTTCTATTAAGCTAAATTGTTTATTAGATTACCAAACAACGATAGTTAGTAGTTGTTTAAGTGTTGCTATCTCTTTTGTATTCAATAGCTTGTTTACACGAGTGTCAAACCATGATAAGGGTTTATCTCGGCTTGGAATGGTACAGGCGTTAGTTTTATCTGTGCAGCAGAAATACTGAAAAAATATGTGGTGCTTGACAAGGTCGATAAAAATTTCCAATGGTGATAAGTCTTTGATCAGGGGACTTTTGTCTCGGGTTGTTTGTTTATGTGAAATTCCAGAAGACCCTCTGATTGATGTGACGTTTTATTTAGTCTTAGGACATAGAAATAAAAACTGGATATAAGCAAGTTGAACGTGTTGAGATTTTCAAGCCATATGTTAATATTTATGATGACTACTGTGAGAACCTTACTTTTAATTTATTGTACTCAAACAAGCGACTTAACGAATATTGTAGTCTTTTTTAAATTGACAGAAAATAATGAATCCTAATTATGTGTGCGAAATTCACAATATTAACCATTTGTTTCTATTTTCGGGTTGCATTGTATCAATTCGAAATGTGAATCACTTGAAAATATGTAAGTGATAATTAAATAGAAGTTTTCAAAATCTACCACATCTAACTCAAAATACAATTGGACTTTTTTGAGGAAGGTACCGATATTTGACAAAATAGTCCAAAAGGTTCTCTAGAATATTCTTAATCATATATCATCTCATACTAAAGTACGATTACGTAGTAAATCAGCTGGGCTTTAAATAAATCTTAGCCACCTATAAAAATACTTTGGACAAGAATGTTACTAATCTAAATGAAAAGCTATATTATGTATACTGTTTTTTGGTGTAAATACAGAATTAGTAATATTTTTATTCTGAAATGTATAATTATTAAAATGACCACTCATTTATAGATAATGTCACATGCTAAGATTGTGTCCCGGGTGTACATCTATTCGTCTTTGACAAATCACAACGTTTCGGCAAGATCTTTCGTCATATTTTTTGTGCTCTGCTTGGTACTGATGATGGCTCAGATTGTCATATCTTTCAAGAAATTTAAAAAAATGTTATGAATTGTTCTTTTGATTTATTTGGAATGTTGACTTTTTTCGTCCGTTATTACTTTTGGCAATCTATTGAAACTAGAAAAATCGTGAAGAAACGACTTTCAATATTTAAATTGAATATTATTTTCTAAACAAATACCACTACTGTTTATTTAATGAGCCTGAATATATTTGCTTTATGTGAATGACTGAAAATTAAATTGGGATGACTCATCCATTATAAAGATAAACAAAAATTTCAGTGTTTTTTGAAGTTACTTATCAGACTACTGATTTCAGAACATGAAAAACGAACCTCTTGCACAATTTTTGATATGTAGCTCAACTAAAATTAGTAAGTTTTTATATTTATATACCGAGATTTAAATTTTTACGGATAAGGTTACAAATTAAGCATTTTGACCTTTAAACTTTACTTATAAACTACCAATGGTAGTTTCCTATCGACTTTAAAACCTAAAGGATGGATCAGGATTGTAGAATAGATTTCATCTTATACATTTTTTATTACCGTGTTGAACTGAAATGACTAATTTTCATTCCACGTTCTCTACATTGATATTTTGTCAAAACTCGGTACCTAGGCACTAATACTAGTAGAATATACTTTTCTCCTAAAACAAAACTACAAATTTCGCTTCCAGTTACTATGTTGTGTAATGAAAATTGATAATATTCATTTAATATTGACCTATAGTAGTACTATAAGTATTAGCAGATACATTCATATTCATAATCAAATAATTTTTATTGATAGTTATCTGAGTTTTTGAAATTCTTAAAATCCCCCAAATCTATATACACGATTTTTAAAAGTATACAATGATGAACGTTATCTATGGAATAGATCACTAAACAATATTTTTCAATTTTCTGTAAATAAAAACTATGCATTTTCAAAAAGGATTAGAAGAAATATACGACAAAGTACTCTCAAAATATTGTTTGTCGATTTTTTAGGTTTTGAGCTTCGAAAATTGAAATCAACAGAGATACTGCGTAATATATAGAAAAAAGATAACTAAATAAGTTATTATTTCTTTCAAGTTCATCTTATCTGATATGCAAAATTCATTAATACCGAATATATTCAATTCCTTCTTCGGAAGATTATATTACACAGTAATTTTTGGTTATTAATCTTTCAGTTTACCCTTTATCACACTTGGACATGCATATTCCTGTTTATGTAGATTTATTATTATTATTTATTTCATTTAGAAAAGTAAAATATTGAAAACCTAACTCAATAAACATTGGACTGCTCCACAAAGAGTAGTTACTTCAGTTCATTGGGTTTTTTACTGTAGTAACTCGTACCAACTAGACTGGAAATTTCTATTCGCATTGACGCGCAATCAAGTTTTCGTCTGTCTGTCGCAACCCTAAGTAGTTTTCCATTGTCGAGTCTAGTGATTCCTCTTGAAAACCACCCATTTCCGGCCGTATGATTTCTGAACGAGTCGTCAAACACCACCTATATAGGTATTCCTCACGTGCTCAACCATTCTTCGATGGCTAAGTAATCGGAGATGTCGGTACCCGAGGTACTGCCCCCCAGAAGAAGGGAACTAGCTACCCCATATGACAAAATGGAGAGAGGAAGTTCTAATATGACAGGGGTATCTGCCGAAACACGTGCGCATTGAGAGATATCCCGGCCCACTTGTGTTTTATTGTATAAGCTTTTGATATCACATGCTCTTAGCGATCAGTGGTGTAGAGCAACGGGAACTGAAGATGATGGACTTCGAAAAGAAATTCTGAACTGATCAGATACTCTTCAGATTAGAATGATCCCTATAGGGAATATACAGTTTCGATTTAATGGAATGACTTTTGGGCTAAGAAACGCACCAGTAGATAATCAGAAGTTGAAGGATTACACCAATGGAAAACAATATATATGCATATAAATGACGTGGGTATATTCAAATATGCGAATAACTAGTTTTTTTGTCATAAAAGTACGTAGGTACTGAAGTTATTGAATACCTTTCAGATGAAGGGAATGATTTCAAAAAACATACGTTTCTTGAAACACGATGCCACAAAAAACCCAGATATCGAATATGAATATGCAAAATATTCGGAAATCGCTTCAGAGAAAATTGTACAGAATTCTGAGTTTAATTCCAAAATGTGAACATTTCCGTAAAAATAAATACTGTAAACGAAAACTGTAAAATTATTTTATTGAAAAAAGACCCTTACCTATAGACTTTTATGACTAGAGATAGCCATGCCAAACCTATTTTTCGAAATTAATACTCCGTCCATTGCCTCATCGCATTTGATAATGTCCACCCCAGTAATAGACGAAATGACGAGCATGAAAACCTGTGAAGCACGGCAAACTCGAAAAATAGCTTTGATACAAGTACATTTGACATCAAATCAGCACAATAATTTGTGCTGATTTCCAGGAACCGAGATAAATGGTGGCTGTGGTCTATATGTGTTAATGATAGACGTCCCGTCAACAACTGCGAGAGACATTATTAAAGACGCCCTTTAATCCACATCGAAAAAAATGAATATCAGCATCACTTTGGAAAGAACTCTGTCGTACCTATATAATGCATTACAAATATTATATCTTTATATAATGTATAATGTTTTCCGATTATCAGAAAAAATCATCTTGGGGTAGATAATTCTTGATTGCTCGTGTGCAGCCTATTCCCAGAAAGAGCAAGAAAAATATTTCGAATAACTATAGATCGTTTTGATATCAGTGATATCCAAAATCATGGAGAAAGCCGTAAACTACCATAACCTTAAATATTTGGAAGGCTTTAATATCTTGGGCGATCATCAATTTGGCTTTGGGAAACAAAGATCAACAGGAGACCTTCTATCGTATGTCATCTGTATTTGGAATACATGGACATGGAGAAACATGGACATTCCAGAGCTGTTGAACTAGATATTTCTAAGGCCTTTGACCGTGTGTGGCATAAGA
>WOGJ01317489.1:0-13234 GCA_015342185.1 Leptinotarsa juncta
AGTATCAGCCAAGGCTGTTTTTCATCTCAACCTGGGAGAAACTATAAATAAATAATATGAACAAAAAAAATAAATCAAGTCGAGTTAATAATATAAAAAAATTAGTTATTGTTTAATTTAGTATATTCATTTAAGAAATGTCAAGGTTGGGAGCGGATAAGAGGCTAAAGAGTCAAGTAAGTCTTCAGTCTTTTTTTAAAGTTTTCAATGGTGCATGATCGAAATTTGCATGATATTGAAAATATAATACATGATTTTAACCATAACTATTATATTTTATGAAAGTAAGAAGGTACTACTTGTCCATCACATCGAATGATTTCTTATGTTACAATAGAACAAGTTACAATATTCTAATGTATCAGTCGAGTAAAAATTTTGGGCTTCTGTAAGTATAGATCGTGAGCATAGGAGAAAAATTTCGAACTCATAATCGCAGTGGATATAAGTAGAAATCCAGGCGGAGGTAGGAGGAGGTTGTACACAGTACTCAAAGAAGAAACAGCAAATAATACTGAAGTTGCAGCTTCACAAACTGAAACAATTTGATAAATACATATTGGAATACAGAAAGTAGCTTATTTGCCAATAGAAATATATGAAAAATCTAAGTAAGGAACCTTAGATTTTTTTTACATACCTACTACTGGACTGAGTTATAGCCTAAAATTTTCAAATTATTTTGCTCGTGTACAATATCAATAGGGGATAATTCTGAGTTTGTTCTTATAATCGAGAAAAAATTAAGAGATTTTTTAACGATGACAAAATTTCTTCTACGAATGATTTGTAGGTACACCCCAATCAACATTGAAAATAATTCTGATAATAAAGTGGAGACTTCTGGGAAATACATTTCAGTTGCCAGTTGACAAATCTGAGCTGGTGAATGTGTCTTTCAAATCGGAAGTTAAGTTTCCCAACATGTGTTATGGGATGATATATACCGTTATGAGTCATTACCATAAAACCCATTGAATATATTTCTTCTGGAATTTGCAGCCGAATTACACTTGCCTACCGGTTAATTTGTTTGGTATTAGGATAATGGATATACGCACTTACTTATTTTAAATGATTCCAATTGCAAGTAACCACATGGTGCCGCGATAATTTCGTTTTGAAATTACCTATGAGTGGAGGTAATGGCGTTTTCTGTAGGCGATATTATGAGTAAATGGGCTTGCCTGTAATATGCACTGAGTTGGCTCGAATCTATGTGAAATTATTCATGAATTTCTTGAAAAGTATTCAGATTCTCAATCACGCCTGTTGATGAAACTTTTATTATAATTATTGTCTTTAACAAGTTTGCATGGAAAGTTTTCAGATTCTGTTAGTCTCAAAAGAAACTGTAATTGAATCATGTACAATACCAGAAATTCATCCGAAACGATTGAACAAGCCACTATTAGAGTAAATCATTATAAATGTTTTTCAAGATGAAGAACCAAGATATCTGCCAAAACAGTATCCACTAATTACAGTATGTTCTTAATTTGAAAGGAGTATATATTTTAGGACAGATTACTTCTTGGGAGAGGAAGATTTTGGCTTGATCTTCATAAAAATGTATGGAAATCTTTGAAAGAAACGAAGAAAGCAAATACTTTCGAAATAAACTACACAGGCCGTTTCCTTTATCATGTGGTAACATCGCTATATTCTAAACCGTAACAAATACGAAAACGATTAATTGGGAAAAAAGGTAACTGTCATCGGGAACAATACAATGGTAGAAGAAAATTAACGGGGACTCTCGCCCTTCTCGAGTTATACAGGGAAAACAAAAAATGCGGTTATTCTTTTTTTCGAAAGGAATTGTTATTTCGGAGAATAACAGAAAATGGAAAAAAATATTATTTTACTCGAAGACTACTATAATAATATTCGATGAAACGTTTCGTGTCCACCGTCAACTTTTTTATAAATGCGGACCTGTTTTCTTTAGTACAGATAGATATTGATAAAGCAATAAATTCACAGTTCAAGTGAACATAATATTTGATATTTTTATAGCGTTTCATATGAGATAACTATCATCATCAGTGACAACAATTTTTAATTACGATCCTGTCGGTACTTCTTTGCTAAATTGGTTCGATTTCTTCAAAATATAATTCAGACAATCCAATAAATTTGACAGGTGGGTACCCTTACACAATGAAAATTCGTACTTTTTTGTTTTGAAAATTTTTGTATTGCCGTAATCCTTCTTTCAAGGCTTATTTCTTCCCAATCAATTATAATACATAATATTTTTACCAAAAACTGATATTTTGGTTACTTCTAGGATATTACGAATCATAATTGATTAGGGAGAAATAAGCTTCGAAAGAAGGTTTAAGAAAATACAAAAATATCCAAAACGAAAAAGTGGGAATTTTCATTGTGTTAGGGCACTTATTTGTCAAATTCCCCAGGGTTGTCTGCATTATACTCCGAAGAAGTCGAAACAATTTATAAAAGAAGTACAGGACCGTAATTTAAAATTTTTGTCACAGATGATGGTAATTATTTCAAATCAAACGCTTCAAAAATATCAAATATACATTGGATAGTGAATTTATTGCTTTATCAATAACTAATAAAGAATACAGGTCTGTATTTAAAAAAGTTGATGGTGGCCATGTTGACACGAAACGGTTTATCGAATATTGATTATTACACCGTCATAATACACTTAGAACACAATTAAAAAAAAATAAATTTTTTTTATATTCTCCGAAATAACGATCCCATTCGAAAAAAACGAATAACCGCGCTTTTGTTTTTCCCGAATATCTCTAGAAGGGCAAGAGTCCCCGTAAGTAGTTTTCTTCTACCATTGTATTGTTCCCGATGACAGTTACCTTTTTTCCCATTTAATCGTCTTCGTATCTCTTGCGGTTTAGAATATAGCATGTTAACACAGCTGTCCACAACAAAATTCGGATTACTACATTTTCTTTCCAACAGGCTGGGGTTGAGCAAAGGAAGATACAACATCGAGGAAATGGAATAAGAAGTTATCAAGGAAATAGCTGAGAGTAATAAAATCATTCAGGCTCAGTCTTAGTTGAGTAAGTAACAAAAATTCAGACAACTCCGTAAGTCCTTCACTTCTGAACTATAGAAATAAAAGAACTACTCGAGCAACCTGAAGGCCAGGATAATGAAATCAGAAAAGTATGAGATTTACAAAATGAGCTGCGAGTGTTTCGACAAAAATATGCCAAACCAAGTGCACTATTATAACTTGTTTCAAAGATAATATTTCAAATATTTGTTTCAGTAGACTAGTGAAGTCTAGGATCGTCCAACATACATATAGGAAGAACACAGAATGAATGAGAAATGTTCAAAATTGATTAGATCCAGGGATTCCAGTATATTTTACCTAAAAACTACAACTAACAACTTTGGGTAACAAAATAAATACTCATTAACATTATGGAATGGGATTGTATATGAAATAACAAACTCACACAATAATTTGTGCTGAGCATTTATTCGAACCACCATTAGCCTCCAGTTCTAATGTGTTGGAAAATTATTTTCATTGGAAAAAAGTTTAAGGCTCGAATATGAATATAGACATTTTTGTCTCTGCTACTTCATTGATGAGAGCATATGCGATAGATACACTTCGAGATTAATTTTAAATTCCCATTTACCCTGGATCAAGAAAAAATGTACGAGATAATATAAAAATAGACTTTTTCTGCCATGGTCCCGATGAGGCCTTGGGTCAAAAAAAAATGTAGTCACAAACGTTTCGTGTTCTACTACGACAGACATCTTCAGTGATGTATACAGATTTTGAATTCAATGACCCGTCACTTTGTGGATCTGAATATCATGTAATTGTCATAAATAGTGGTGTATACGTTAACTATGAACTAGTTCGATGAACCTAAGTTTCACAACGTTATTTTACTCCATTGACCATTCTATTTTTTTTTTTGTTAAAAAAATTTTCTCCAGTATTTTACTTGATTAAAATGCCTTCTTCGTACAAACAACATTCATGACCCATTGTTTCGAAATTTCACCGCTTCCCACAACTTCTGAATAACGTCGACGCCTACGTCAGATAAACCAGAACAATCGAACGTTAACGACTCGATTTAGGGCGATGTTCCGCTGTTTTTTCGCCACCTTCGTGCACGCATACTTCGATTGGGTTTTCCATTTTCAAAGCTATTAAACAAAGATGGTTGGTGTATCAATAGATGAATTGGGATTAAAATCATTATAGATAGCAACGGTGCTTGGTGAAATAATTATAACGATATTAATCGATCATTTTCTGGGTAATTCTGGGTAATTTCATCTTTGGCTACCTGTTTATCGAATCGTTTATGTACCCAGAAGAAATTGTTTCATGGTTTTCAATTATTACAAATAATTTAATAACTAATTTCTATAATAGAACGTTTTATTTTAGTTTATCACTTTTTTGGTAGCTTGTCAGAAACATTCTAAAAACTTGAAAAACATGGCGATATTATTTAAATTCGGAAAAATTGAAAGAAAATAAAATACATCAAAAATACATACAATCTCTATTGTAAACTGTGTTATTGGTTCAACTTATACAAACACTTCTTTCATCATAATTATTTCAGTTAAACATCATCAACATATCTCCATCAAACTTCTGAACCGTTTCAGTACATTTCCACAAAAATCGGATAGATCAACAGAAAAATTTCTCCAAAGTCCAAGAAACTCAACATAGGTAACATAGGTATTTTCCTTATGAATATTACTTTCGATCAAACTCTCAAGAAAGATCAAACTTTTGATCTTCCTCTTGAAGATGATCACTTGGTGATCGAAACACGTGTCAAGGTGTTAAAATAACGATTTGGTATTGAGAAAAACTACAGTAATATTCATTACTATACCAAAGGTTTCAAACAGTACATCAGTATTTTCCTTATAATCAATGGATCACTGCATTTTTTGTTCACCGTTCAAATGAACTAATATGGCGCCCTTAACGTTCGGAATAACAGATCCTTACTCAGGACAAAGAAGATGCCTTCAAGACTTTTGCCTCAATACTGAGTATATTTCTATAATTAATGAAACGAAAATTATGAAAAAGCCAGGGTATAATAAGTCTGTGATTCTCATAAGATGGAGAACTGCGTGGTTTGTAAATATAGTTTGAATTCTTTTTTTCGTTTGACGACATGATTTTTTATGAAAACTAAGGCATTTCCAAACATATCTGAACCTCCACCGTGGGATTTGCAGTTCACAGTTGCAAAGAAAGAAAAAACTAATTGCGAATATTAATAAAATCGTTGATTCTGAACAGAAGTTTATTTCAACTATAACTAGAATGGAAGTTAATCGATATATAGTGTCTGTAGCTCTCAATTTATGAGTACATTTCTGGAAGTTTTTGAAGAAAAATCTATACCATGGATTGATTTCGATAACTGATAGTATATCTAAAAAAATCATTCATGCAATAATGGGCGGCATAAATAAAAATGAAGAGAAAACTCTCGATAAGAAGAGGTGGAAAGAAGTATCACCATCAAAACATATGATTATGCATTTTGGAACCTCGCGAAGAATTCGTTCGAAAAAAATGACAGTCGAGATATATCACAAGCGTTGGTGCATTACGTTTATTTTTGTTTGAAGAAAAAAGAAACATGCATTTAGAATCGGGTACTAGTTGGCGTAATCACTATTTTTGGTGATGCTAGGTCACACTGTCCCTATTTTCGTTAAACCCTTTCAGGTGGTAACTAGCTGGGGTGTCCAGTTCTTTTCAGCCCTCTTTTGTCAATTGTGTGCCAAATTGTTAACTCGTAGTTAGTTAAATACTATCTGTACATTTATGATATGCATTTCTTTGCGAATAATGTATTTCATGCAATTCTGGCTTTCCAATTCTCATATGGGTGCGGCCAGAAAATCATATTTAATATTAATATCGAGAAGATGAGAAACGGTAATTTCTCACCTGCCATTCAAAATTATCCTTCCACAATATGGGATGAATTAGTCTATTCACCAAAACAAATAAGCTTGCATGTTTTTCTGTGTGCTGATTTTCAGCCTTAAATCAACCACTTGCAGACTCTGAATCTATCAACTGCAGAAAGCTACATGTTCAACTTGTGATTAAAGATAGTAGCGACTTTCTTTCATTCTGTCTAAAAGGAACTGGTCAATTTCATTCATAAGCATCCCACTTTCGCCTTGATTCTAGCCCCTTTTCCCTTTCAAGAGAAAGATATTCCTTCACTTAATCAACTTGAATGAATTGATTTATATGTTGCTAGGAAAAGGCAATACTATTTTTTATTCATACTGCTCCATCAATTCATCTTCAAGTGCATCTCCCGCATGCAACAATATGTTTCTCTGGACTCCACCTGCAGACATTGAACCTGCTTGAAAACTTCAGACACCACTATGTTTGACCAGCAAGGAATTCTTTCAATTCAGAAGGAACTTATTATTAATGCCATTTGAAGGATTTACTTCTCGTTTCACCAGGAATGTGTAAGGCTCGCTTTATCCTTTCTATAATTTCCTTTTCAAGGAAGATGTATAGGTATTCCTACTTCCCAGCATTCATAGAACTAAAAGAAGAACTTCATTTTATCCATACCGCCCCATCTTCAAATCCTGCTCTGGATTTTTTTGGATGATATGTAAATAGTTTCTTCCTCGTCAAACTCCGAAAATAAAAAATAACTGTACCCCATGCCGTTATCCAGAGAGCCTCGGGACTAAACTCGATTGAAAACTTCTCCAATAAAGTGGAAAGTTGAAATCAACTAATAAAGTAGAAGATGACGGGCAATAATCATATCGGCAAATGGCAGTTTGGATTACGGTCCAATAAAATTTGATTAACGCTGTCGAGAGATGTTATTCGAGTGCTCGGTGCTGCTCCGACTGCGGCATATTTTGAACTGCGGGAGACCAAGTGCTCCAAACTCCCTGCAGGATAAACGCGACGACGGTCAGGCTACGTAAATTATCCTGATTGAAATGATAATGGTTCGAGATGTAAGTTATTTCAAAAGTTGGATGACTTGCTGTTTTAACTGCAACTGGGGGAATCGTGGAAAGTCGAAGAGCCACAGAAGTGGAAATCGAAAGTCTGGTCGAAGAGATGAAGAATCTTAATTTTAACATTTCGCTCTATTTTTGATCGTTTCCTGAATGCGTGCCGCAGAAGCCCAGGAATTTTCAACTCCTATGCATCAATCAAATGTAGTAATGAAAAGATTCAATGTTATATCTTTAGATGATTTTTAGGGAGAATATCATGTTGCGAGTTTTTTCATTTTTTTTACTATAGAAAACTTGTGACCGATTATTTCAGAAAATAGTAGGAGAAAATCTCTAGATTTTTTGTTTCAGTGTGTTAGTAACCCCCAATAGTTCAAAAGATCAATCAATTTTGAAAATAATTTATGAAGACCTGGGATGGAAAGGAATATTATATTATTTCACGTTACGAATTATTCATATTATCACATAATTGGTCTAATAATAATAAAACAAAGGAAACTCCATTCACATCTGTATAGATTACGCTAATGAGAACATTACTTCCAATAATACTAATCTGTAACAAAATATACAATAAACTATAGATATTGATTGATAAACAGTGGCTGTTTCTTGGTTTCCTTTTCGTATTCTCCTTACAAGATTCAATTTTATTCTTATTCCTGATCAGTAAGGAAATGAGACCTAGCCGCTAATCCATTTTTCGAAAGAGTTCCACTCAATATGTATAGCTTCATTATAACACGTTAGTACTTGCCTTTAAAATGCGCTCGACGTCGGCTTTACAAAAACTTGTGCTAGAGCTGCACTCTAGAAACATTCAAAATTTACTATCAGAAGGTCAAAGAAGAATATTTTGAACATTCATACTTATGTAGGAGCTGAGTAATAACGAGGTTTAAATAAAGTTCTATTCTTTTATGCCTTCCAAATCAACATTTTCTTCTAGTTTCAAATTCTAAATTCAAAAAAAATGAAGGTTACTGCATAGCCTTGTTTTCATCAAAATGGGCGCTGGAGGCCTACAGGGGGGCAATAAAGGGCACAGAAAAGATTGAAGCGGTTCAGGGGGACGATGGCTAATTAAAAAATGTTTTTTTTGCTTTTAACACAAACTTTACTGCTCCTTTACGCTTAACGTAATTGTGAGTGGTATCATTAGCATGCTTTCAATACTTATGTTGAAAGCAAAGAAAAGAAACACCAGTCTGGGTCGAAATATATAAAATATGGATTTATTGAAAATTCCACAAATCCATCTTCGCCTATGTGCCTTTATTGTCAAAAAATATTTTCGAATGAAGCAATGAAACTCTCAAGGCTATAAGATCATTCAAATAAAATGCATTCAGATAAAAACGACAAAAGTGTGACTGAGTTTCAAGAACTGGAAAATAAACGATAAGCTCAGCCAACTGTATCAAAAACTTTTTTCAGCGGCTTCTAAGCAAGACGACGACGGACTCCGAGCTTCCTACAATATCTCCTTGTTATTTGCTCAAACAGATAAACTTCACACTATTGAAGAGGATTTGATTTTTCCGGCAAAGCATGGCGCTGCGGCTATGACAGGACGTCACAAAGGCTTCATAGCGTACTTAACTCTTCAGTGCACGGGTCGGATCTTACGGACCCAAAGCTATTTTCCAGATGCGAGAACGCGACTTCGGCCGACTTCACCCGACTTGGTACCTTTTCCTCGTGTCAGTAATTTGTGATTTGTCATCGCTTGTTTCATCCTGATAGACCCAACCAGTTCCTTCTGGTAAGTTTTTATTTAAAAAAAAACGTAAAGGTGAAAAAATGAACTAGTATCATTTTAGATTGAAAAATGTCAGATCCATATGAAAAAAATATCAATTGGCTGCGGAAGTTGTATGATGAGGTGCCTACAGACGAGGAAGACATTATTGAGGAATCTGAGGATTCCGATGCAGATGAAAGAACATGTGAGCACAGCGATCACGAAACCGATTCAGAGCAGGAGATTACTCCGTTAGACGAAAATGAAATTCCTGCGCAGAGCATTTCACGTGGTAAAAGGGCTCACTTATATTATGAAGCCAAAGATGGGTTTAAATGGAATAAAATGTGTCCTCCAAAAAACGTGAGAACTAGGCAGCACAATATTATATCCAAACTGCCAGGAGTAATTGGCGATGCAAAAAATGCTTCTACGGAGAAACAGTGTTGGGACTTATTTTTTGACGCAGCTATAACCATGAACATTGTAGAGTGCACTAACATATATATCGAAACGATTGCCAACCGTTACCAAGACAGCTCTGATGTAAGACCAATTACAATAACTGAGCTGAAAGCCTTGTTTGGTCTACTCTATCTGATCGGAGTATACCATAGCGGCCGAACATCTATTTTTGAGTTCTGGGCAACTGATGGAACTGGAATAGACATTTTTCCCGCTACAATGGCTTTGAGAAGATTTCGATTTTTGATAGGATGCCTACGATTCGACAACAAACATACCAGGGAGGAACGTAAACGAGAAGATAATCTCACCCCGATTAGATACTTTTTTGAAACCATTGTTATACATTTTCAGAAATGTTATTCCATCGGGCAATATTCCACCATCGATGAAATGTTGCTAGCTTTTCGAGGTCGTTGCAGCTTCAGGATGTACATTCCCAACAAGCCTGCCCGATATGGGTTGAAAGTTTTTTCATTAGCCGATGCTCGAACGTTTTACACTCTGAACCTAGAAATTTATGCAGGTAAGCAGCCAGAAGGTCCGTACAGAGTGAGCAACGCAGCCTATGATGTAGTTGAAAGAATTGTTAAACCGATTACGAAATCAAACCGAAACATTACCATGGAGAATTGGTTCACTTCGGTGGAATGTGCTGAAAATTTACTAGTGACCCATAAATTGACGGTTGTTGGTACTATGCGGAAAAATAAGCGGCAAATACCAAAAGAATTCATCTCTATTGCAAGACCAGAGAAGTCAAGTATGTTTGGGTTTACTGAAAATATGACCATTGTTTCCTATAAACCAAAAAAAACAAACATGTTATTATTCTGTCTACGATGCACCATGACGACTCCATCGATGCAAGCACTGGTGAAGATAATAAACCGGAAATTATCACTTTCTATAATACGACAAAATGTGGTGTTGATGTAGTGGATCAACTTTGTGCCAAATATAGTGTTGCCAGAAACACCAAGAGATGACCGATGGTTATTTTTTATAATTTATTGAACGTGTCTGCGATTAACGCTTTTATTATAAAAAGAAGTAATGATCCTTCATCACCGTCAGGAAAACAGAGAAGGATATTCCTAAAACAGCTTGGAATTCAATTGGTAATGGAGCACATGAAAGAAAGAGTTACATCTTCGCATTTGACGAGAGAAATACGATACAAGGCTGCAAAAATTAGCGGTGTCCAGGTACCGGAACCAGTAGCTGTCGAGGGTAATAAAAGAGGTCGTTGTAGCTTCTGTAAAGATCGCAAAACGCGTTTTCAATGCAAAATTTGTAAAAAATATATTTGTTTAGAACATTCCAGATATGTATGTCATGTGTGTGCTGACGAAATTTAAAACGTTTATTTTCTACAGGGTACTTAACATTTATGGTCCAAAAAACATATATATGTTATTTATTAATTATTATTGTACTTCTTTTCCAAAATTATAACATTGGTTTTTGTCAAAAATAGGAAATACAATGTTTATTCAGATGATGTGTAATGTTATTATGCATAATAAAAATGTGTAATTAAAAATATATACAGTTTTCCTTCCTTCGAGCCGTTCCTTTATGTATTAAAATTGCACCCGTGCACTGAAGGGTTAAGGATTTTCCTGTAGTGCTTGTGTTTCGCCTCTGAAAAAAACTAATATTGATCGTTGGAAATAAAATGCCTATGCGTCAGGATCATTAAGGATGCACAAGAGCCTGATGCAACTCGCATCAATTCGTCCAAATGAAGTCACGAACATCACTAATCGAATTTCACCGTAGGAATACGGCAAGATTTCGAATCGCTTTCGTTTTACAACGAGTTACAAGACACCAACCAACCACCACGTGTGTATCTTGAAGGCGATGCTTTTTTTATCGATTTGCAGGTAGAGAGCGCTTTTTGTCCGACACCTCGACAAAATAATGGGTTCCCCGAATCGGATGTGCGATTTGCATACTCGCGCCGTGTCTAATTTCTCGATGTAGCGGACCGCGATATTGTTCTTTTTTTATTTTTATGTTTCGGTTTCGTTCGGGTTGGCCTGCATTGCACGGATTAGGAGATTTCAATGGGTGATCAGGCGTGAAAAACATGTGTCTTTGCGGGTTTCTTTATCACAGAGCCGACGGATGAATGCATGGGTTTCGAATGTTTCGATATGCTTACAGGTAGATATTTTGTTACCCTGGACAAAGACATCGAATGAAGAACTGTGATGAACTTAATGAGATAAGTTTATGATTACGATAAAGTGAACGAAAACTGAATTTTGTGAAATGTATTGAACTAATAATTTTACTTACGTTAGTTGTGCCTCTTATAGATCAACATATTGAATGAAAATCGTTTCAATCGGGAATTGTACTCACCTAAAAAAAAAAGAAGAAACGTTTTTCAAATATAGGTAGGTATAGAGATATAGGAAACGAGTAAAGTGGCCAATCAAGGTAAGGTGATAGATAGATAGATAGATATTGATTTAAACTCTTATGGTTGCTTTACAACATGAGATAAGTCACGGTACATAAAGAGGGAAAAATTCTCATTACATAAACATTAAGTCGTTACAAATTGATTAAGAATAATAAGAATAAAATAAAATAAAATATAAAATATTTAAATATAAACACATGTTAAAATACATTGAAACAAAACAGCCTAGTCGCTGCGTTTTTTATTCTCGTCTAATGAATAAAAGCCATGGCAGATGAGAAATTTTTTAAAAGATAGTTTGAAATGTTTCATATTGGTAATGTTTCAAGCCTTCACAGGCAAAATATTGAACAAATGTGCTCCAGCATATAGAGGGCTCTTTATATGTTGCTTTCTTTGCAAATGGTGCAAATGGAAGTCATTCTTCTATCTGGTATCATATTCATGGTAGTCACTGTTTCTATTCATATTTTTAGCATTCTATAGATGTTAATGTTAGGATATTGTTTTCAATGAACGTGTTTCTCCACGTTTCTCTATCGTCCAAATCATATATTAACCTTATGAATTTTTTTTGTGATATGGAAATTCTGCATGTGTCTGTAGCTCTTCCCCACAAAATGATATTACTACTAATGATACTGTATAATAAAGAATAATAAAGGTTTACTAGGTGGTGCCTATGATAACTCGATTTCAGAGAAATAAATGCAAAATAAAGCTTGTTGAGTTTTTTACATAGAGCATCAACTTGTTTATTGAAAGAATGTTTTTGGTCTAGTTCGAGGCCTAGGAATTTCGTTGATTCTGAGTTGTGAACTTCCGTGTTACCAACATTTATTGGTAATGCATTACTGCGCTTCAAGGTAATAGTGAATTCGATGTGATTCATTTCACACCAGTATGTAAATTCTTTTATTACAATATCTATTTTGACCAGTACCTGATTGATAGTTTCAGCTGTAACAACGACTGTTGTGTCGTCTGCGTATACGAAAGTACGTCCTTGACTGATGTGGTTAGGAAATTTGTTGACATTCATCAGAAATAGCAGTGGCCCAAGAACCCCACCTTGGGGTGTGCCAATCTTTATATCAAAATTTTCGGAGAACTTCTTCTCAACCTGCACCTTAATAGATCTACCGGACATATATGACTCGATCCATTTTTGAATTGGACCTCAGATGCCTCGAGCTTCCAGTTTAATTTGTAGATAGGGTTGATTGTGTCAAATGCTCGAGACAGATCAAAGAATAGTCCAACCACAAGCTTATTTTCGTTGATGCTGTGATGTATATATTGTACAAGACCTACTGAGGATTTTTCGACAGAATAGCCAGGTCGGAATCCGAACTGTCGTGGAGTTAATGAATTATGTTTAGTTAGGTATGATGTTATTTGATTATAGACTGCCATTTCCATAATTTTGGAAAAACAGCTCAGCAGACATATCATTCTGTAGTTTTCCACGCACTGGGTATCCCCAGTCTTGAAGACCGGAACTGCTTTTGATATTTTCAATTTATTTGGAAACACTCCACTAATGA
>WOGJ01317513.1:0-22372 GCA_015342185.1 Leptinotarsa juncta
CTAATGAGGATCTAGAAGTAATTTCGAATTGGAGTGAAAGTAACCAGTTTCAATTCGATGCCACAAAAACCCAGGCATTGGTTTTCTCCAAAAAGATAAATATCTCTGAACCGGATATGATAATGTCAGGTCAGACAATTCCACTTTCCGATTCGGTAATTTTTTTTGGGGGGTTAAAATGGACACCAATATGTCTTGGCACAATCATGACGCTGGAATTGCAAAAGCCGCTTCTCAAAAACACTGTTCCGAACCAGAAAACTTTACAACTCAGCAACTTTTGATGCTTTACAAAGCTCAGATCAGACCTTCTTTGAAGTATTGTTCTAATGTATGCAGCTCCGCTAAGCATACCCTGAAGCTGCCGGATTCCATCCAGAAAAGAGGCATCCGTATGATTGGAGACGCGAACATCACTTGTAACCTTGATAGTGTGAAACATCGAAGAAAAGTTGGAGATTTGTCTCTCCTCTATAGGTACTTTCACGGGAAGTGTTCAAGTAACTTTCCATATTTGATTTCACCAACAGCGGTACATATCAGAAATACGCGACGAACTGTGGCTGCTCATCGTTTTGAGGTTCAACTCAGTACACCACAAACTTCCCTGTTCAAGAACTCTTTCATTTGGAGAAATGCGTTCAAGTGGAATAAACTTCCAGAGAACGTTTTTCCAAATTGGTCTGATCTCCTGCGATTCAAATCCAATGTCAATCGCTACTTTCGCACAGGCACGAATCTTAAAGAGCCTTAAGGATTTTCCTGCAGTTCTTGTGTTTTGTCCTTAAAATATGAATTAATCTTCATAACTGTACAGTTCCATTTTTACTAAGTTTATTTTCTTACTAACCGATTTTCACTTACTATGAGTTGCAACTTTTTTTGACAATTTCCTTGCTTGTAATGAGTGTCAGAAAATAAAGTTGGTTGATTGATTGATCCAGCGTAACATTCTAAATATAGAAGTGGATTGATAAATATTTGATCCTCTCCAGGAGATTTGAAGGGCTGAAACGACTTGATAGCCCATTCAACTGCCGATGCTGTGATTACCTTCTTATCGACCTCCCAATCGTTCTTTTTTGGGCGTTTAGCGCCCTCAAAAACAAGAGGTCTGCTGTTATCAAGAGTTAGATTTCCAAGAAAATGGTTTTCTATCAAAGGCTCTAACGTTTCTTTTCTAGAGAAACCTGTAGACTCCTCTTCAAAGTCGGTTTAATCCACTTCTGACACTTCTCGAGTGCATTTATTGCTTCTAAAACCATTATAAGTAAATTATCAATTCTCTCATAGTAATCTGACTGACTGTGAGACCTTATTGCCTTCTTATGATTTTCGATAGAAAACATTTTTCTCTTTCAATCATTTGATGATCTTCCTTTCTTTCTTTGTCAACCTGAAATCACTAATGGTAGGTATCTGAGAGTGAAAGTGAACCTTGTTAAATATAAATGGAGACCATTTTTAGAGTCGGGAATTAGCGAACTTCATCTCCTAAAGACGCCAACTTGGTTGATGAAACGTATATTTCACATAAGTATTGTAATATATTCACGAACATACTTTCATATATAAATCATTTCCCTAAAAATTATCAGAAATTCAGAAATTTAGATCTAAACCCCACTTGACACTGCATGAATTAACATTTTTAATTTCAATACAAAAGCTTACATGTTCAATTATATTTGAAGAACAGGTAGGAAGATTCAGAAAATGCGAAACATTAAGAATATACGTAAATGGAAATAATGATAAAATTCATGAATTTTAATGACATACCCCTCAAATCTTTTTGAGTAGATGCGCTACTGCGTAGATCGAATTCGAATAAGGGGTGAATTTGGTGGGTGGCGACTGGAACCACGCACACCTTGTCGAAAGCTCAGGTAAAAATCTGAAGAAGAGCAATAATTCAGAATGAGGCAATAGCACTATCGCGACTTGCGATAACGTAGAGCCGTGGTAACGCGCTTGCGCATCCCCACCTTTCGTTTCAAATGAATTTCAGATTCCGTCAAGAAACAAAACAAGCGGCGGACAGTGGCGCGGTGATACTGTTGTTGCGTTCACGGAGGTTTTCCTCGAAGTGTAAAGTTTGACGTTTTGTGATTTTGTTTGTTATTGTGAAATCAATGTTATAACTCAAGGATTTTAACCTTTTTGGAGTTCTGTGCAAGGTGACTATTGATTTATTTCATTTCAGTGCAGAATTTCAAACCAACCAGTTAGTGAATGACTTAGTCATTTAATTAATTTGTTTGACCTTTCAATAACATTTGAGCTTCAATGTTTTGCAATATCTTCATCTATCAAAGTTATGTATTGTATGTACATATTTGTAGTTAGGATTTTTCAGTTATCTGCTAATTTACTATATACTTTTTATAAATCCTCTTTACAGTTGTGACATAACCTTAAAAATTATGATGCAAAGGAAGTGTTTCTTGATACATGCCTAAACGCTTGATTTCATTACAGATTGAACATAATACGATTGATCAATAATTAAGTTTTACGAGTTCATTTGTGATAGCTTTGTCGTAGATTTAGAAGTGGGAGGCTATTCTAATCCTAACTAAAGATTGTATTCTCAAACTTTACAGTGCTGGATTATGATTTGATGACAGTCATATGATTATTCATATTAAGATTATTCATATCTTTAACCTAACAATTATTATTTCGCTGCATTCCCCGATATAAACGTGCCAACTACAATTCTACCTATTTAAATATTTTTTGTAAAAAGGATACACGCACGTGGTGAGGATAATTGATACCTGAGAATCATTTACATATAAAATACTTCTGGGGAATCTCCTTAAAACTACCTGAGTAGTTTCTAAATGAAATTCACACTTTAACTTTTTGAGAATACCTGTTAACAAAAGCCCCTTTGAACAGGACGAATATAAGGGTCGATTGAAAACTTTAATGGTTGATTATACCATTTTTGTATCAGAAAGTGAAGATTGGTCTAGTTTCGTGACTGTAATATTTGAAAACACCTATTAGTTTTTCAACTTTGAATTGCTTTTCTTATTCAAGAAAGTGAGATTTGCCTCATCCCTAACCATATCATTTTTTCGTCTTTTCAGAGCCTATCAACACAACGCGGGGCCACTTACCAACCTATCTAAAAAACATTACATTTACTAAAATCAAACATTGTGATAAAATTCGTGCAAGAAAAATGAACATGCAGAGTATTCAACTACAAGAAATTATCTCAGGGACTCGGATGGTGGTCGAAAAGTCCGCGATAATGAGTTCTAGCGGACATACCGTGAAAAAGTTGCGAATATCCCGATTGCGTGACGTGGAGTGTAGAGTTTCGAGGGTGACTTCTGATGCGGATACTTCGCCTCTGAGTCCCAATCAAACTGATAAACATTTGGGGAGTACTGTTGTCATTGCAGACAAGTATGAATTGTTGGAACAGGTGGAGGGAAGCTCTCTCTATAGATGTGTAGATATCAATACTCGAGAGGAACTGGTTTGTAAGGTGAGTTCAACAGTTATTAAGGAATAAGTTTTTTCAATACGGAGATCAAAAAATGTAATTTGAAATGAAATTTTTAATCCCAGTTTCACTGTTAAACAACTTTGTGAGACGGGTATAAAATGGTCATTTTGGTACTTTTTTGAGTAAATTTTTCTAAGCTTCAGGTTTGCCAATAATTCCGAGTTATTTTTGTTAAGAAATTGTTGTACCCCCTCCAATAGTGTCGTATCCTCATAGCATGTCGATTATTCGTTTGCATAGGTACCATAGAAATGATTAATAATGTGTAATTCAAAAAAATATAGGAACCTGCGGGATACTATTTAAAAAAATGTTCCCACCAGTTGGATTCCAGGGAACTTATAGAGGGTTCAGTAGAGTAAAGAAACTCAAGGGTGAATCGAGTGATTTCCACTTCTAACCATTTGCTATTAGTATTTCGAGTTTTGCAATACAGAGATGTCCATGATTAGATAAAAAAAATATAAAGAGATTGGAGAGTAGAGTTTAAAAAATATTCAGATAAAGAAAATGATAAGGTTGACTAACGTCAAATGAATAAGTAACAGTGTGACATTGTGAAATTTGTTGAACATCAAATATTTGACAAACCATAATTCAACAAAAAGAATATTCAACAAAAGTCATTTTTTGTGGAGGAAAATCAGCTTTTTTGGGTATCTATTTTTACCTTCCACAATATATTTCAGATTGTGGAAGGCAAAAATACCCAAAAAGGCTGACAAAATCAAAAAGAAGTTGTTCATATGCATATTTACTTATTTGTATGTGGTGGTAAATTTCATCAAGTTAGTATTTACTTGTTGTCATGTTGATTATTTAAGTTCCATATTCAAATGGTATAAATGGTATACCTACTCTTTATATTTCAACTGGCCTCCGTGTAAAAGTCCGTGTAAAAGTCAAATATCAAACATCAGTCCTTGTAAGCTACCGGTTGACAGTTACATTGAGAATAATAACGGATCCACATATCTAATAAAATACGAGAAAATAATTTTGAACAAAAGTGGCAAAATATGAATCAGCTACCAGCTGGCCATAGGAATTCAATCAAAATTGAAAAGGGGTTTACCTGAACCCTTTCAAATTCTAATAGGAATCGTAATAATATAAATTCCCCCATTTGTATACATAATCGATAACAAATGCAAATGCTTTGTATATAAAAATCTCAACCCTTACTCTAACATCAAACGAATAAATAGGGTGCATATATTTTCGCAAGTTTTTTCCCAGATTTCCCACATTATGAGAATTAATCAGCCAATATTGGATAGAAGAAAAGTTGAAAGAGGTCACGGAGAGGTTAAGATAAAACCGGATGATAGTGGAGCCCCCCGATTCACCAAGTATTCCCATAGAAGCGGAGCGCGAATCTTCAAGCTCGATATTGTTTGGTCAGTCTCAGCATTGTGGACCGAGAACGGGTTTCGTAGTAGTTTGATAGTGGAATGGCGATGTAAATTAATTTCGCTCTTCGTAAAACTTGTAGGGTGACCCTGAGAACTAAGGACGTAGATGACTTTGTGCGGTAACTGGTTGGAACTAAAACGGAAGGTCAATACTGAATGGAATTAAATTTTATTGAACGAAATTGATTATTGGCATTGTTTTAAGAACCCTTTTTTACTATTGGTTACTAGAATCCATGTAGTACAGACGGTCAAAGATTCTTTACAAATGCGTCATCAGTTTGTGCATTCAAAATAAAAAAGGACATAGTTACTGCTCCGAAGAAACCTTTCAGTGAATGTTTTTATTTTCAAAATTCACTAAAAATTATACTGTTACGATTTTAGGCCACTTCCATAAAATTTGTCGTTGAGATTGAAATGTATGATTAGGATATAAAATTTGCCCATTATGAAATGTGAAATGCCTGTATTTGTCTAATATAAAAGACTGAACCTTAGAAATTTCACATTAATAACTTTAAACTGTCAGGCGATAGTGATATATTCAAACAAAAGCTCCCTCTGTCTAAATCGAGAATTATTCCCAAATGGTAAATGTCGTGTCTTCGTTTTTCTCGTGTAGAAGAAAAAGATACTACATAAAAGTATGTATTTTATCGCGTCAGCTATTGATGACGCATATGTAATGATTCATTTCTCCAAGTGTACAAGTATCTCATTGAAATTAACATTGCATTAAACATTGAAAAAATGCGGTAATCTATAATGACGATAGGTTTTCTAAGCTTATCTAATCCAACAATTCCTATAATTAATTGCAAATATTCGGTAGGGAACAACCCCATTCGCAGCAGGATATTCTCACTGTAGTGGGTCATTCAAGATATTCTGAAGGTGTGGGGGATAAATTGGGGTGGGTGCTTGAAGGGTTGTTTACCTATTTATCATTGAACACCCCTTTCATGAAAAACTATTGAAATTGCAGTGTACTTATACTTGTAAAGACATTTTCCCATGGACTTTTATAATGAATATCTCATTCGAAGACGACAAATAATGAGTAAGAAGGGGTGACTTTTATATTTGAACCCTATTATTTGCGAGTCACAAATATATGTTTTATCGAATATTGATTATTTTAATAAAATATACTAATCTGATTTATTCTTAGTGTAATATAATGAATCTTTCCCACCTTGGTCTGGCCTGACACTTTGGGAAACTGAAGCTTAAAATGCTTCCCCTCCTGATGGCCACTGTCTCACATTTTTTTTTCATTTAACATAAAGTGCATACCTTACAGATTACATTGAGTAAGTACTTATCAATTCTCCAGTAGTATGTGGAATTGAACGTTTTCCTTCTCTGTTTACATTGAGTTCAAACGTTTAAAATTCTACGTTTCCTTTATGGCCATAATCTTGTATTCATTCACTTGTAATTATACCGTCATTACTTGTCACACGATATTTTTCAATAGGTAAAATATTGGTTGAAACTTTACTCCAGTTCAACGTATATAAGTCGGTAGCTAGGTATATTGTTTCTGTTATGCACATGTAGGAGCCACCACGGAAAATACCTACGCATGGTCAATTATTTTTATATATGTGACGACATTCAAATCATGTACGAACGACGCATTTAATTGTAAGTCTCTAATGTCATGTTATTTCCTCTTTTCGATAAGTAAAATGTGATAGGTAAATGTGGTAATTGTAACTTCTTGTAAATCTGCGTCAGCGTATTATTGGATTTCTTATTATTCAATCCGTGCCCGTGCCCGTTATGGTCATTATTGTGATAAAACTTCAAAACAATGTGCTTTCTTGCGTAAAATATCCATTCAGGGCGTATTCATAAAATCAGTCAAAGTACTTTAAAAATTCTTCATGATTTAACAAGGGGTGTTTCATTTCCATGGAACCAAATTTTGAAATGAGATTTCAATTGGATGTCTATTGGAATTTATTCAAAAATTTAAGATTAACGCTAGGATTTCTGGAATTTAGCAAGGATTTGCAAAGATGTCTAGTCGATATATGCCTTCACCAGATTTTTGAAGTGAAGCACCCCTCGTGTGTTACGTTTTCCAAAACTATGTCATCATAACTTCAGTATTACCTAGAATGCAATCAAGAGTAAAAATTGTTAGGGGCAAAAATAGGGGCTCTTATGAAACAAAGTGAAACTCCACATCTTTATATTTGAAAACCTAGTACCCTCATTAATACCTAATATTACACAGTTCTAATTGAATAAAAAGGAGGTTTTTTTAGTCATCTTGAAGAAAAAAACATAAGTACTATATCGATGTCACAACTTACCGTTTCTCATAAATATTTGTTTTATTTAGTGTATAAATAATTGGCTTGTGTAATAATACATATATTTTGGATTTTGTTATGTTACAGATTGAATTGTGTTTCATTAAACATAGTATGATAGTAAACTTTCTATCAACCTATTATGAATTTTATACAAGTATATGTTGAGTACCAAAAAAAAATAAACGCACCCCCTTCCAGACTCACAATTTTGGTTTCACTAACCTCAGTATAATAGCTATTTTTTACTTCAAGTTGCCTAGATTGCTTTTCAAAAAACCATTTTCCGATAAAAATCGCTTTCATAAACTAGATTTAGATATGTTTCCTAGAAAAACTTCCTCAAAAATATTTGAACTCGACCTTTCGTTTTAGACTTACAGCTGACCCAAATGAGTTTTAAGAAATAGTTTACTTTTTTCATAAGACTGGACGTATTCTGCATGAAAATTAATATTTGAAGTTTCCAGCAACCTATAAAGAAGTACATAGTAGTTCTGAATTAACTCTGCAAATAGTTTTTTCAAGTCAAATTATTGATGTATTAATAAAAAGACAGTGGATTTTGCTACTCAAAATGATACATATTGGAAGTATACGTCATCGAAGTCTTACTTTTTTTGAATATATTTCACAAACATTTCAGTGCATTGCGAAACATTTTTATTCGCATATATTATCTTCGTATATACTTGTCGATTAACATGCACTATGATGCAATATTCTGTATTGTTAAATTACATTCTAAATAATCAAATATATATTCCACAAACACTGGCTCCGTCGTCTTATTGGTTAAATATTGACATTCACCTTTTGTGGTCGTGAAATATTGAGGGGACCTTGAATTTGGCATTCGGTTGGACCATTCGCAAATATAATAAAGAAGGACACTGGGTCCGCATTATGGCGTGGATTATATTAATTTTGACGTCATGACGGTTAGGATCAACTCAAGGATAATCATGATATTTGATTCAATGTTTTTTAATATATTGAATGGAATTAAAATTCAGTTAAATTTGTCTGTTTGTGTATGCCATTTGGATATACCTACTCGTATTATACAATATTTCATTTTGGAATATGAAAGTAATAATAATAATATGAAAGTAAAGTAGTTAACTATTCACTACATCGTGGAAAGATGAAATTGTGAAGCGGTAAATGAGAGGATAAAATTATTGTAATTATAATAACTAATTCGTTGAACTATTGCATTTTGTCATCTTAATACAAAATAATTGGTGTGTGTGCAATTTTGGCCTTGTTAACTTTTCTAGTAAACGAGTGAAAGAAATATCAGAAAGTTCGTGATAGCCTTAATATTACCAGCACACGATCATATTATAATTTACATGTCTCCTCGAATATAATCATTTATTTCACGAATTCACAACGTATTCACAGGGCATAATATTCATTCGATTCTATAAGGTATCTTTGTAAGAAAAGTAACATGTGCTGAGAAAAGTATCTTTTTTGCCCCTATAGATATGAATTTACTACTTCTCTCATACTTCCATCTATGTCCTTTGAAAATGTAATGATTATTAGCAAAATTTGCTGTGAATGAGTGACTTTTATGTGTCAATTGATCAGACCTTTACGCGTTGAGAATACATTACCTACAGATTTATATTTATCTTTTATCCTCGACATGGAATTGAACATGACAAATTGATATTTTATTTTTACTCACTCAATGTTTTCGTGATGTAATTACTATCAAGTTATTACAAGGTGAAATCCCCAAATGGAAGTTGATATTGAGATACCCGTGACTCGAAATCTTTTTTTAGCGGATGAATATTTCATTGGTTTAAATAATTTAATAAATGTTTTTGCTTAAGTATGTTATGAAAAGTCAAATAATGATGCAAACTCTTTTTCCCCTTTATATCAATAATTTTGATAAATGTATAACAGCGAAGAAAAGTTTTAAGCTATTTCGATATTCTTTCAAGGTTTTATATCAATTTATATATGTCATAACTGAACATTTCGCGAGCAGTGACTTGCTTAAATATCTTGACACCGTTGATCTGATTTAATTCACTATAAAAAACAGAGATATATATGCCTATGTAGTCACTGAACTGGATTGAACCTGTTCGGGTCAGGTATAAACTCAGTCATTCATATAGACAAGACTTTTGGTTCCTCAACGTCTTCAAAAATTACTTTAATTTTTCGAATAGGTCAACAAAAATGAAATGAAAGTCTCCCTGATGATGAATGAGTACAAACTTCAGTGGAGATTATCGAATTTCAAAATGCGATTTGTATTCAGTGAACAAAAAAAATGGCTGTCTATCGATAATGATGCGTGTCATTGAAGCTACACCAATTATTTTTCAGTGAAAGGAATGGTTGTGATAAAAAAAATCGTTATCTGTCGATCTGATATTATTTAAATTTTATCATATGTGCTCTCTTCATATTGTAGCTATAAACAAGTTCTCAATATTGTTTTAACATTTCATATTAATAATGAAGAATGGTAATACACACCACATTTTTTCTCATTATATTCAAAACGTACCAGCTAGAACTAGGGAATATTGTAACTGTTTCAATGATTCTTTACATTTCTTTCCGCCTACATTCTGATTCGAACTAATGAATATCATATTTTTAACGTGAGTATGATCTAATAATACATTTGCAACAGCATTATTACGTTAGATATTAATAAACCTTATATGGCAACATCTGAAGCCAAACCTATATAGGATTTCGAAAGAATAAATACCTCTCTTGTTTCAACAGGTATGAACTGTACTTCAAAGCATTTTTTTCTTTTGTACATAAATTATTAGTCAGACATGCTATGCAAATGTACGTAGTACCAATGATAACTGTTTATTGTGGAAAAAGGTTGAATTGACTTTTCGTAATAGAAACAATGTTTAGTGTGGCAAGTTATAGCTATTTTCAAGGAGTTATTGATATTCCTATGTATGCAAAAATGTCTCATAATTAAAATTAAATATTGATTCGGTGAAACTATATGTGAATTTTGGAGATGTTCCCAATAGATGACGAAAGACAAGACACTGTTTTTCATCAAAAGAAAACGTGCTTTTCATGGTAAACAAGTGTATTTGACAGGATTTAGACTTCCTTCTGAGAATAATTTTGAAATTTCTTGATATCGCGGAAAAAATAATAAGTATTTGCAATTCCTAACTTTCGAGTTCAAATGGCTTTAATTTCATTCTCTTCAATGGTTATGTAGTCAGGTTTAATATTTTCCAGAATGTTTTTATTTGATTGAATTTTTTTGTCATTTCAAAACTTTTTATCTTTTCTGTTAATAACATAATAACCTGGCAAACGTTTAATATTTTGTTACAATATGAATCTACCTGTATATGAAATTCAGCATTGAATAACTCGTACTTTTTCTACATTCGTATATATTAATTATCGAACACTATCCGAAATATGTCAAATTATGAGAAAAACATAACAAAAATTTCCACTATACCTGTTTCCTTTGTTACAGGTCGTTCCCCGTGACAGCCATTCTCTGGTATCTGCTCATTACAAATTGGATTTTCATCCGCGCGTATCTTCCATCCACGAAGTTATATCGAAAAATTCTCACATGTACCTGGTTTTTCCTAAGCCTCACGGTGATTTGCATTCCTACGTTAGAACAAGAAAAAGACTGCGCGAATCCGAGGCGAAAAAGCTGTTCAAACAAATCGCCGAAACGGTCCAAGTGTGCCACGAAAATGGCATCGTTCTCCGGGACCTGAAATTGAGGAAATTTGTTTTCTCCGATCACGAAAGGTAAGTTTGAGATTTTTTTTTCGGGGTCAGCGGCATCGACTGCAATAGTCATTAACCTAATGTTTTGGGTAACTTATATCAATAACTTCCCGTGTCACTTGAACACCATCATGGTTATTCGTAACATAGTAGAATCAACCCCTTCTTCAATTAGAAAAATAGTTTGAGATAAATGTTTAATCAAAGATTATTATCATTGGCTATTTTCCATACATTTTTTAACTTTGCCGAGTTTGCTTGTAGCTTCAACGGTCATTTAACCACGAAATTCTTGAGAACAATATCAATGAATTGGGAATTTCCAGCATCTACAAGAATAACAATCCAATATAGTGTACAAATTAAACTGTGGAAGTTATCACAAATGTTATGGTGGTCAAACCGGACGGTATTTTGAAACACGAGTTTCAGAACACATGAGAGACTCTAAGAAACTAAATATAAAAAACCACACATGAAAAAGAAAATGAACACATTATGATTTTGATTATCCAACTATTCTAGATATTCAACCATATTTATCCAAAATAATTTTGAGCGAAATGATAGATATCCTCGAATGCTATAGTGTTAACACTAGAAGAGATTTCGATGGTGCCTTAATCCTGCATATTTCAATTCGATAAGTAAAATACCTGAATAGTTCACCCTTTTTTCATTCTATTCTTTCTGTCATTGATTCAAAAAATAGACACCACCTTATCAGAATCATTTTGAAAAATTAAGGCGCATAGTTTGTATCCAACCAATTATTTTTTCAAAAACATAATTTGTTTATTAGTAACAGTTAATGAAATGCTGACTTTCAATATCAATATCTTGTTTCCCTAAGTTTTGTGTGTATACCAAAGAACTATTGAGATTTTTCATTATGAAATTTTGTATATGGTGTACAGCTTTACTAACCATTTGCTTATATTTTGAACCAGAGAAGGCGAAACATACTCGTGCTTTTTAAGAAAACGGCTATTATTCATTCAAAGACAGTTATTATAAAAAAATGTTAGAGGTGCTTTCGAAATAGTAATATTGAAATATTTGCCTATATAAACCTGACTAATTCTCTCATTAATTGATTCAAAGATATTCCGAACAGTGCGTGAAGCAATCCTATTTCGAACTTTGTTACCCAACTTCGTTACCACACGTGGAGGACAGGCAGCCGACTAGATTTTAATCTTTCAAATTACTAAACACTTCCTGTCCTGTTTTGAAAATAAATCATACAAAAGAAGAAAAGAATGATTTAGGAATCGGTTGAACATTCTTCAACTTTGTCGATTGCGATTTGTTAAAACTGTGCAACACAAGATGGTTGTATCGAGGATTTGGAAATACTCGATTGTAATTTGTGGGGAAATTTGCTATTGTTGTCGATATTGGATTGCGGGTTGACACACCTTGTAGATGATTTTTAGGAATTGCGTTGTTACCAGTCATATGGTTGTGCGGTCTTGTTCGGGTCTTCGAATGAGCATGTAGCCACAAGATAATGATTGGTGGTACTTCAATGATTGTATGTCTTTCTTCTATTTCTGTTATTTCCTCTGCTGTTTCAGAATGTTCGATACATTTTTGTAACACGAATGATCTCATTTAGTGCTAGATATCTATTTGCCGTACATTTTCACCTCAAGTAATGGGATTCTCTCGGCGTAAAGCGATAAGGAAGACACTTAATTAAAACCAGCAATTGCGAAATAGAGCACCATCGAGTCTCCTGCCAATTAACTAAATGCCGCGGTCGACCTTTAAACTTGACCTCGGATGAAATTTTGACAGTATTAAAATATGGCGACGAGCCAATCCTAACGATCGCTCACGTTATTTTCGTCAAGGATCCGAACGATTTCATCATTAACGAACATGAGTAATTGCTTGTTTCTCAATGCCTCGTTCGTTCGATCTCTGTTTTTGAGTTGGGAAATCGTTTCTCAAACGTTTAGCTGTGTGTGAGTGCTGCAATCCCGGCGTTACATTCTTGAAATGTACTCAATTTCAACGGGCGGTCATGATGACGATTTCGTAATTCGAATTTGAATTTGTGTAAAGAAACAGAGGGAAAATCTCTAAGTCGTTATAAGAGCGATGCCTGTGCAAAGTATTTGATTCGCACATGCAGTTTTTCAAATGAAATAATTCTTAAACATTGAAGTTCGAGGTGTACTGAGTTGAACCTCAAAACGATGAGCCGCCATACTCCGTTGCGTATTTCTGATATGTATCGCTCTTGGTGAAATCAAATGTGTCAAGTCACTTGAACACTTTCCGTGAAATATCTATAGAAGAGAGACAAATCCCCAACCTTTCTTCGATGTTCCAGATTATCAAGTCTCAATCTGGCGGATCGCTCTTTTCTGGATGGAATACAGCAGCTTCAAGGTATACTTAGGGGCGGAACTCCATAGATGATAACAGTTTTCTGGTTCGGAAGAGTATTCCAAGCTTTTGAGAAGTAGCCTTTGCAATTCCAGTGACATTATTGTATCAAGACATATTGGTGTCCATTTTAACCCCCAATGCCTGTATTTTTGTGGCATTGAATTGAAAGTGGTTACTTTCACCCAATTCGAAATCACTTCTAGATCCTCATTAAGATATGTAACCCCATGCTGCCGGTGAAGATATGAATTTGCAGACATTGTCTTGAAATCCAAATGGAATGATGAGACAAGTGTGCTGTCGTCAGCAAAGCAATATATTGGATTCTTGTTTTTTTTCCAATAAGTCGTTGATATATAATAAAAAGAGGGTTGGAGACAATATTGATCCCTGAGGAACACCAGCGGTAATGGTGAAAATATTTGAGAGATCTCTATCGACGGCCACTTGAAGGAAACGTTCTTTCAGGAAGGTGGAGGCCAAGAATGATCCGACGAGCCATAGCATCGTAGTTTGACAAGCAAACCCTCATGCCACATACGGTCAAAGGCCTTAGAACTATCAACCGCAACAGTTCTTGAATCCTCATGTTTCTCAGTTGCGTTATTCCAAATATGGGTGACATACGATAATACGATAACGATAGAAGGTCGCCTGTTGATCTTTGTTTCAGAAAGCCATATTGATGATCGCTCAAGATGTTAAAGCCTTCCATGAGGGTTTGCTGGCCAAACTTCCAGCTTCTTAAAAAAACGTTCTCTGTTAGAGGATGTCGATGAATATTTCTCGAATACTTTCAACATCAACGCTGGTGTTCCTGAGGGATCCAAGCCTCTTTTTATCATATATCACCGACTTATTGGGAAAAAACAAAAATCCAATATGGCTTTGCTGATGACAGCACATTTGTCTCGTTATTTCATTTGGATTCCAGGACATTGACTGCACATGTTCACCAGCAGCAGGAGGTTGTATATCTTAATGAGAATCTAGAGGTGATTTCTAATTAGCGTGAAATTAACCAGCTTTCAAAATCCAGAAACAGGTTTTCTCTAAAAAGATAAGTGTCTCCGAACCAGATATAATATCAGGACAGACAATTACTGATATTACTGTTAGCAAAGCGACTGGTCTATAGTTATTTGTAAGATTTTTCTTGGCCTTTTTTGGAATAGGCTGAACAATCATCCGAAAAGAAGAAAAAAATCCATTCCTTGTAAAATAGGTTGAAAAGTCTGCAAAATACTGGTGTGAGTTCATTTGCCCACATTTTAAGTACGACGAAGAGCACTTCATCAGGAGTAGATGATTTGTTGACATTGAGCTGTTTCAAAATTCGCCATTTTCTAAAAAAGTGGTAGACTTGAAATCTATGGAAGTGCAAATTAAATGTTATAATTTTGGAAAATACTAAGAAAAGTTGAACCGAAATATTCGGTGGAGTTAGTTAAAACAAATAATTTCAAAAAGGGGAAAAAAGAGCATAAAAAACGATAATTTGTTGAGGAAAATTATGTGCAAAATGTTGAGTCAGAAAAATCGATTTTGATTTGTATTTAATAGTATATAAATAAGTCAATTTCATGTCCACACTATATAAGATACAGATCAAAAATATCAATGTAAACTACTTATGGGAAAAGTGTGACTTAACTCCTTTTGCCCAAACTGCACTACGTTTCAACGTGAAATAAATCCAAAAGACCATGAGTTCCAGAAAAGTGCCGCAATTGTGTGTATCGACGCCACCAACCTCCTACTTCCGTATCCGCTGCTGGGTCATAATACAATAATGAATTGGTAAATTTGATAGCGTTACTCTGTTGTTTTCTCGATGTGTCTGAACCTGCCGGAAACTTAGTAGCCAGCTGTGAGAAACAGGATGTTAACGCATCTTTTGTATTCTTAATAGATAAACTGCTACGTCCCAGAATGGCGTTATTTTTTGCAGAATTGCGTTCTGATTACGAGTTTCTACCTGGATTTGTCGTGTTCAAATAGGATTATTTTACTTCAAAGGTAACAGAATTTCCGCTCGTTCAGATTTTTTGTCTACTTGCAAGTGTGTACGAATGGGCTGGATAAGATACACATACGATCAACATAAGTTGTGGTCACCATATGGTTTGAATTTATTATGAGTGTACTGTCACTACTGCATTGAAAGACGTGGATTCAGTATTACAAAAATGAGCTGATCCCTACAAATTATCCAACTGTGAAATGGTAACAATTATCCCCATTGTAGAACTGGTAGAGTCGTTAACAAATAGTCGATACAATGTCAAAATTAAGCCAAAGTATACTGATGAGATACCTATGCATTGTACAGAAATCACACTCAGTAGACGCTTCATCCAAGAATGTTTTTGTTAATGGAGAGATATTATAATCTTATTCTTTCGTATACTAACAACTTAAGAGCAGAGAGGACTGAGATACTTTAATGTAGTTTGTAAATATACATATATACACCATATTAGGTAGTATATGTTTCAGGATGAAACCCATCAAACCTAATCGATGACTAACCAAACTTGTTTGAACTGCTATATGAAGATTGCCTTAATTTTTTACTGAAATATGTACATTTCTCCACTCTCATTAAGGAAGTTTCGGATATCTCGACTCGGTCTTGTTTCAATATGATTTTGTTAAATTTCTATTTTGTGTCACTTCTATGTAGGTAGATGCTCACCAATAAAATTATAGCTAATGCCCGCCCTAATTGAATAAAATTGCGGTGAGACTTGCTGAGCATTGAGAAATCATAAATTAAAAATGGTTACAACGAAATTGTTCATTCAATCATTTTTAAGGCGAATTACTTATTGTTCATTTTATATACACGTGCGCTCATCGATGCATGAGACGGAAAGGCTTAATCGAGAATCCGAAGAATGAAAATAACTATTCCTTTGCCCTTTTTATGGGTTCCGTTGACCTTGTTTCGATAACGTAACTTGTAAAAGGAAAATGTTGCAAATGTAATTTTGCCATACCCACGCTTAAATGACATTTGTGAAATGAGATACTTGGATTTTGAAACTGCTTTGAATCGACAATCATAGGCGTGGATAAGATTGTCCTAGTGAGTTTTATAAAATGTTTCCAAAATGTGTAGAATGAGAAACTATTAGTATATATTTTAGGTTAATACCGGTTTTAGGCTTCAAAGATATCATGACTCATCCCAATTGAATAATTCAGGCTCCATCAAAAATGAAACTGAAATAACTTAAATACTTACAATGAAAGGGTTTTATATATTAAGTTAACTAGTTTAGTGATCCAATAATTTTTCTGAAGAAAGGTTGGTAACAGGTTCAATTTTTTCCTAAAAAAACGATCGTTTTCTTGCCGACGTTTCGAATTCAAATATATGATTTTTTGAGGCTCTGTAACGTGAATTTTCATAAACATATCTCCCACAAAACTTGTTGCAAGAGAAAAAAAAACAAAAACACCACAAGAATTACAATCCAATATATTGGTCAGATTGAACTGTGGAAACTGTCACAAATGCTATGTTGGTCAAACCGGACGGTATCTGAAACACGAGTTTCAGAACACGTGGGAGACTCTAAGAAACTAAATATAAAAAACTTATCAGCCCTCGGTGAATATGAAAAAGAATATGGACACATGTTTTATTTTGATCATTCAACTATTCTAGATGTTCAATCATATTTATCCAAAAGACTTTTAAGCGAAATGATACATATTCTCAAATGCGATAGTGTTAACACTAGAAGAGATGTCGATGGCTTCAATAAGTACTGCATATTTAAATTTATCAGTAAAATACCTGAATAATTTACGCTTTTTCCATTCTTTTTCTTTCTGTCATTGATTAAAAAACAGACACCACCTTATCAGAATCACAGATAAAGTCATTCGTTTGTTTCATTTCGTTTTGTGTTGTCTCAGCAAATTTGGTTATTGCAATGTTTTTAATGTTTTTAAATATGTATCTAAGAAGTCTGATGGTTTTTAAAATAGTATTATTATCAACACGAAGAAACTACTTTTCCATGAGTAATTTTATTAAGAACACATTATTTCTTGTAAGTTCTTGTAAGTTTTGTGGGAGGTATGTTTATGAAAATTCATTGTTACAGAACCCCGAAGAAGAATTTTATTGTATCTCGCGAAAATTTATAAATTTACAACTTCAGCATTTTAGTATGAGGTATATGAATTCTTCAAATGGGGTGTTATCCTCATTTAATTGATAATGCTTAATGGCTCGTTGGGTGATAAGGAATTCACATATTCTTCTATTAATTCTGAAGAACATCAAATATTCAAGGTAACTTGTCTCTTCCGTAAAAATTATATAATGCGTGCGTAAAATTAAAATTGAACACATTAAATATACTAGTATATTGATCACTTGACGTTCAAATGGAAACAACGATTTCAGATATATAGTAGCCATAGTTTTTGCTGCCCTTTTACATATTTTATATGTCTACGCCTCATGTCGTTTATAAATAAAGTAGTAATTGCTTCATTTCATACCGAATGCGAGATTAGCAAACACATTTGGCTGTTGGAGTTGAGTTGTTTTATTTGGAACA
The DNA here is from genome assembly GCA_015342185.1 of Leptinotarsa juncta. Taxonomy (NCBI): domain Eukaryota; kingdom Metazoa; phylum Arthropoda; class Insecta; order Coleoptera; family Chrysomelidae; genus Leptinotarsa; species Leptinotarsa juncta. The sequence goes on from WOGJ01317513.1 coordinate 18,041, forward strand.
TCTTTGTTGCAAAATACCCAGTAATTTGATTATTCGTTTCATTGGAAGGTACAGGACGATTCACTCTATTTAGCGAAACGTTCATTTGTAATCGGAAAATTGTGGAATATAAAACGTGGGGTCACAAAAGAGATCAATCGCGATAGATTTAGCGTAAATATTCATGCATTGATTATATTTGAACTGTTCCTGGCAAATAGATTATGATCGATTGTTTTCTTGCTTTAGAAACTACTTCAGGTGTGTTTTACATGTAGTAACTTGAAATAAAAATTTAGTTATCTTGCTTTGACTACTCACTTCATATCGGTAAAAACATGGTGATCTTTGTGTATGGTTCTCCAGCTTCCTGAAAGAACGTACCCTGCAATTGGCCGTCGACGGATATCTCTCGAATACTTTTACCATCAACGCTGGTGTTCCCCAGGGATCCATATTGTCTCGCACACTCTTTCTTTTTTATATCAATGACTTATTGGGAAAAACTAAGATTCCAATATATTGCTCTGCTAACGACAGCACACTTGTTTCGTCATTCCATTTGGATTCCAGCACATCTTCACCAGAGAAGTAATTTTGAATTGCAAAGTAACCAGGTTCAATTGAATGCCACAAAGACTCAGTCATCGGTTTTCTCCAAAAAAATAAATGTATCCGAACCGGGTTAAAATGGATACCAATATTGTGCCAAGACATATCGCTGGAATTGCAGAAGCTGCTTCTCAGATACCCTGGAGCTGCTGGATTCCATCCAGAAAACATCGAAGAAAGGTTGGAGATTTGTCTCTCCTCTATAGATACTTTCACGGGAAGTGTTCAAGTGACTTGGCAAATTCGATTCCACCAAGAGCGATATATATATTAGAAATACGCGACGGACTGTGGCTGCTTATCTTCTTGAGGTTCAACTCAGTACACCTAGAACTTCACTGTTCAAGAACTCTTTCATTTGGAGAACATTGGAAATAAACTTGCTGTTTTGTCAAATAGATTCAATCTCCAGCGATTCAAATCCAATGTGAATCACTACTTTCGCACAGGCACCGCTCTTAGGTCGCCTTAAGGATTTTCTTGTAGTGCTTGTGTTTTATCCTTAAAAAACATGAAACATGTTTTTGTACTCTGATGTTTTGCTAATACAAATAAGAAATACCTTACATGTATCTACTGACGCAAACGGTGACTTTAGTGATTAGTCAATCAATGCTTTTTTTCGTAATTTTCGAAAACAAAGTCGTTATTACTAACGTCTTGTATAACGCTCCATATATTGTATGATAAACCCAGTAACAAGAACAATGCAACTTACATAATATTATATATATGAACACGGAGTAGCGCTATTAAAAACGTCTGCAATAAACTTCCGGGACATAGCTCGTACTTGAATTTGCTAATGAGGAAAATCCGGATTAAGGCTATCGGGATTCAAAGAACAAACATAATACCATCATTTCCAACGTGACTTCTCGAAAATAACCATGAAACATACTAATTTGTTTTTCCACGGCATGACAAGGTTGAGTTGTGAAATCCAATAAACATTAATTTAATTTATTCTTCGAGTGATTCAGATCGTTTCCTCTTGCGACTGTTTACATAAACTATTCGCAGATTTGAAAAAAGTTTTGAAAATTCCAGCAAATATCATCTCATATAAAATCTTTCCACGAACATAAAAGTCAGCTGTCGTCATAGATTTTTCCATCGACAATCGCTTCATTTTATTATAGTATTCGATTACAGAACAGAGATAAGGGATCTGTATTATTATTTACTCAATAATTTACAGGGTGTTAAGGTTGGGACAAAACCAAAAAAATAACTCGTGATATACCTAAATGATTTATTTCACGGGAAGTGGAGATCTTTAAAAATTAAAATAATCTTGACTGTCGCTAACTTTTATGCATGCGATTTTAATTCATTCATATGAATTTAGAAATTCTTCGAAGATTTCGTAAACAATTTCCATATCTTTACAAAACATGTTCTCTCGCTATGAATTAAGATGAATCAGAGATCAGACTGTCCGGTGCACAATAATTTCGTATTTTTCTGTTTACTTTATACAAACATTGATAAGCGGTGTATGTTTAGTCGGTAATTTATTAGGTAAACAAAATTTGGAGTAATTTCGCAATAGTAATTAATATCCTCTCTAGTGAATGCTTGTTTAATTCTAATCATCAGTAATAAAATTTGAATAAAACATTTTGAGAGTAAAGTAGAATATTTTAGACTACGATAACTGAGTGCTGTAAATGCTTAACAAGAAATGTTGCCAAACTCTGAATTTTCAATAAAAATTTGCAAAAATATAAAACACTGACTAATCAATCAATAGTTAACCTACGCTACATAATAATAATAACTTTATCAGCAGTCTCTTGGTGATAATATAAACAATGTACAGATATATAGAGCAGTTTCTTGAAACTACAATAAACAATTATTCCATAGAGCCGAAGCTGTCCATGATATTGAGTTTATGTATTTCTGAATTTTAAACATTATTCTAAGAGGTGTATATAAATGTTGGTAGATACCAAGTTACTAAATGCTAACTCATTAATAAGAAGATATAACTCTTCAAAAAACTAATAATATTGTAACAAAGTATCATACCCCAATAATCTAAATTACATATATCTATCCAAATACATATGCACACCGATACAAATATTTACCTGTAGGTATACAAAAAACAAAAGCAATAATTCACGATAATACAATAATTTACTGAGGAACATATACAAATAAATTTCGAATTTCAGATACAAAGTAATGTGAAGAAACATTGGATATATATTCATTATTTCTATGGAAAGTATAAAATGCCATACATTTTTTTTTATTTGAAAGAGAAAGTATAATTCGACAATTTATCTTGGTAGGTAATTGAAAAATCGTAGTGCCAAGAATGCTTAGCATTTTTGACCTATCGTTTTCTTTGCAATTGGAATTTTGAGTTTGTTGGAGTCCTTTCCTCTCGTGAGATATCTATGCGATATATAATCAAGACTTGAAAAAATATAATTGTCTCAAATCAAGCATTTCAATTTCTTTAAATAGTAGATCAGACGAATAGGTTCTTTTTTATGGGACATAATTTTAAAGATTTTTTTTGCATAACTTTGAAGATGTTTATACGATGTAGCACCCCAAACCAAAATTCCATACGATAATCGAGATTCAATTAATGCAAAATAAAGTAATTTAGAAGGGACAGGATCAATATCTTGCTCATGTTTCGGAATCTATCTAGTAAAGTTCTCAGAGTACTAGTGACACTATATGACAATTCCAACGTAAATGACAGTCGATTTTAAATATCTAACATTTTTAGTAGACTTAACTCTGAAAATGTTGCTATGGTTCTTCACTTCTAGAAATTTTTAGTTGGGTAAACTGTTTATATAACTTGTGATAGGCAGAAACATAGTTTTATCAAAATTGATAGTTAATAATTTATGGTTGAACCAGTCGATGATTGTGTGCATACCCTTGCAAAAAGGTATTACAACTCGAACGGTTTCAAAAAAAACGAATAACCTTGGGCTTTCCGGACAAGGTTTTCGTAATATTGTGGTTGCAACACTGATACATATTTATTAATCATTGTGTTTGAATTTAGTGAGTATGAATTATTGCTAAACATGACGAAATTTGTTACCATTTTCATTACATGGTAGGTAATCTCAAAAGTGATGTATAATTAACAGAACCAGTTTTGGTATTGTTGGAAAGTTTTGGTGTGGCAACTACAATTGATATTTTATTTCTTTCCATTATCTGATAATTATTTGAGACTCATTGTCTATTTGGATAATGCTCAGAAATAGATTCTATATATTTCTAAAATGTTACGATACGTAGTCCATATGAATGGATAATATGGTGTTTGAGTTAGTTTTTTGTTCAACTAAACTGTACGTCAATGTTATTTCAGTACAGTTGTACTGAAAAAACTCCAGTAATATTCATTACTACACCAAAGGTTCCAAACAGTGCATCATAAGTACAGTTGTATGAGTTATAGAAAAAAATATGACGTTATCAAAATGAACTATACACAGTATAGGAGAGTGTTACATGCTGCAGCATGTAACACTCTCACACTCTCACAAAATAATTAATAGTAAAAGTGCCGTCTTACTTACACAAGAAAGTTACTTTTAGAACTGATGTGCATAATATTAATATGAGGTATAAAGGCCGACTAACTCCGCCATCTTTAGAAGGAGTTTCAGCTACCAGATCTGTGCAATGTATAATACCTGAACCCATTAAACGAGATTACTTCAGTCATTTTAATACCAATATCAAACG
>WOGJ01317855.1:0-12434 GCA_015342185.1 Leptinotarsa juncta
GTTCTATTTTAAAAAATGGAATTTTGGTCTGTAGCACCTACACCAAATACCCTGTATATTTAAAAATTATATCAAAATATAGCTCTCATGAACTCCTGAAACTTTTGTATGAAATATTTTTGTGTATCTCCTTCAACAAACCAGATATTGCCTGTCACATAAAATGTGGGACACCCGGTATTTGAATCACTTCAGGGTTGGAAATTTTGACAATTTACTTTCCTCTCAAGATAAAAGGTGAATTCATTCAAAATAACTTGTAGTGTACAACAAAGTAATACAATTGACGAATTTCGAGAGGATCTCACGAAATTTAACTCTTCTGTCAATGTGAGGATGGCACTTGTCTCCATTAAGAATTCTGAAGACATGTGTGCAAACATCTCATCCCTGATGATTCAGGTAACTTTGTCGGATAAGGGGCATTTCTATCTGTCTAAAGTGACCTAGTACTGCCACATTGATGCATTCGTTATTGATAATTCCTGAAAGATCATGTTTTCTGTTATGTATGTACCTATTTTCATGAATTTCATGCTATATTAATGTCTTACATTTCTGTCCGAATGATTCACATTAAAAATACGAGCCATGATCATAACCAATTTTCTATGTTCATAGTACAAACCCACAATTTCATGTGTTCATGTCATTTTCAGTCAACGTGTCTTTCAGGTTGCCTGACATTCGTTGATGTGTCAAGCAGTTATGAAAGTCATTTTCATATTTGATATTTTGAAATCACGTGTTAGAAATCATATGTTGAAAGGTAAGACCTTGTTAGTCTTTAGCTCGCACAACTTTTTCAACTTCTGAAAGTTGTCGTTCATATGGGAGCGACAGCTGATTAGCGGAAAAACAGATTTTTTTTAATCTTCTGCTGTATTTTGGTTCATATACGAAAAATACTATCACTTACAAATATATCTTCGACAGGTTCCACCAAAAATATATATGACATCGAAAAGAAATTTCTCAAGGAAATAGCTGAAAATAACGAATATCGACTTTACAGCTGAAATGCGAAAGAAAATGAATGCTGGATCAACATTCTTCAACATAAACATTTGGAAGATAACTTATTATTTTGACATATCTATGTATCAAGCCATACAGTGGATGTTTCCCGCCACACAATATCGAATGCTTCTAACATCACTGCTATTCATCGTATTCCAGAGTTTGATGGCTCTCTCCATACAATGAGAACATATTGTTGCCTTATTCCCCTTTGGGTTCACCAGTAATTACCTACACTGAACAATAATGAAACTTAACTTTATTTCACTTTAAATACAACAAACACTTCAACTTAAACTTCGACTATCGCCTTACTAGATCGCTTCACGTACCGCACTGTCACTTCCACTTGACTGTGTCGATGGGTGAGTGGATGAAGCATATATTTGGTAATCGAAGGCGCCAGAATATTTTTGGAAATTCCATCGAATTCGGTAGCATTATTCTCGAAGCAACGCCACGCCTGTAACGCGACGAACATCGAACATTCGCGCTCTCACCTACGTCACAGTTGGTTTATGGCTACCAGTGGCGACCGGCATTATTTTCTTTAGGGCATTATTTACAACAATATGAAGATTTTCCAGATATTTCTTACATTTTTTTCAATAAAATGAGCCTATATGAAGGCTACAGTCTCGAGTTCGAAATGAAGGTTTTTTGTAAATTTGTTCGAAATGTTCAAACTCAAAATGAACCTTTACTTACCGGCAAGCTCTATAATTAGATAAAATTGAAGACCATCCGCCCCATTCAAGCTGACACTCATAACACTGCACCCATATTCAATAATTCTTTTATTGTCTAATGGCATAATTCCTTTATTAGTTGACATTTGGAGGATATAACCACTCAATTTTCCAAAGTAAGAATACGCCTAAGACTTATTTTTTCTTGCAATCACTGATGGAGTAACGTATTCTACCAAAGTGAATTATATTTACCCCAGTAATATCGATGTTTCGAAAGACGACTATTATTACTTGCTGTATCGGAAAGTTGGTAGTTTTTTCTTCTTGAATTTGTGAATCTGAGGCTTCTAGTTTGAATTACGTCAGTCTTGTTGGTAATCAGGTGAACCGGGTTGTTTTTTGTTCTTGAACGTTAAAACTCAACTCGAGGCTGGTTTTCATTGCATTATCTGATATTTTCTATTCATTTACGAACGTATTTCTCTGCCTCATATTTCTATCAACTTTCTTGACAAATTTTGAAAAAATATCACAAAGTTGTACTTTCTATGTGTATTCAGTGTATTTTGTGTATTACAGATGAGTTGAGAAGCACCTGCCAAAAACCGCTAAAATTTCTCCATGAATTTGTCATTACGTAATGATTTTTTGATCCGACGTGGTGTTACTTCGGGACCAGAGATGGATGTTTCCATTAGTTGAACAATTCAACACCGGGGTTGAAAAGTCCCGGGCCTAAAAAAAAATCGCGTTTTTTTCTGTTTAAAATTGGCTTGATTATTCAAAGTAATCTCCATCAAGAGCCACACAATCATTCCAGCGCAGTTCTAACATTTCAATACCACTTTTGTAGAACGATTTATCGTTTCCCTCAAAAAAGCCCTCAGTTTCAGCAATATTCTTTTTATTCGAGAGAAATTTCTTACTGTTAAGCATTGTTTTGAAGTCTGCGAAAAGAAAAAAATTGCTGGAGGCCAGACATAGAGAATACGGTGGATGCGGAAGCAATTCGAAGTCAAATCATGTAGTTCAGCCATAATTTGGTTTGACTTGGGACACGGGGCGTTGTCTCGATGAAACAAAAATTTTTCTTTGTCGTATGCGGTCGTTTCTTTGCAATTTCTGTTGATGGTGTTACCCTTCTGAAAATTGTCGATACATATTATACCACGCAGATCCCTAAATACTGAGACAATGACCTTTCCAGCCGATTGTTGTGCTTTCGGGTACTTTAAACGAAGTTCACCAGTTGCTCATCATTCAAATGGCAATCGTTTTGATTCCGGAGTAAAGTGATGTATCCACGTTTCAAACATTGTCACATATTGATGAAAAACTTCCGAGTTGTGATGTTTGAACATGACCAATGACTGCTCAGAATCATCAAGACGTTCTTCTTTTCAGCTAACAATTGAGTTCGCGCGACACCCACTTTGAACAGAGCTTTGTCATAGTCGAATACTCATGCAATATAAAGCCAACATTTTCTTTTGATTTCTTCACAATGTTAGCAAACTCACGCAACTTCACTTTTTGATCATTTAAAACGATTTTGTGGATTTTTTTTTGTGTTACTTATTTCGTACCACATGGTTCTAATTTTCTAATCAATAGGATTTGGTAACCTCTTTGAATATTCCTAGCCTAGGTACGAATTGCAGAGGACCTGAAACTATATTATAAAATCGACGACACTACTGACTGCCAAAGTGTACAACATGAATTAGATATAATCAATCTTTGGTGTGGCGATAATTGCCTACAACTGAACGTATCCAAATGTAAAATAATATCATTCACAACAAAAAAGCGAACTTTAATACACGACTATTCAATCAACAATACTACAAGTAACTACGTACACGAGATAAAAGATCTTGATATAAAATATGGCAGCAAATTAGCAGTTACAACACATATAAGAAAAATTACTGTTGAGGCGAAAGGATGTTTGGATTCATTTACAGAAATGGCCAAAACTTCAAAAGTATTGCCACCTTAAAATTAGAGTATGGCTCTGTGTTATGAAATCCAGTTTACTACTACCGAAAGAATCAATTGAGAGCGTGCAGAGGAAGTTACTATAATATTTATGTCTAAAATACCCCACGAGAGGCATCGACCACAACATTTTGTTGACACAATTTGATATAAAATCTTTGGAAAATAAGAGAGTTATCCTTTTATGGTGGGTGGTTTACGACTGCTGTTCCTATAAAGAACACATTACATACAAAAAACAGACTCTTGTTTGCTACTTTATTCAGAGGTCTTTTTAGACTAAATTGAATTTTTATAATTAAATATCAATTTCATTGTATATTTGCTTCAATTGTTTTCTCAAGTCTGGTCAACTTGAAAAACACCATTTATTTTCACTATATGTTGAATATTTCAATCAATATGTATAATTGCCGAATGAAAATCATTCCCATCAGTAATTTATGAATACTGTTTTTAGATGTATGTGAGAAAAACCCACTGACTAAGGAATTTACTGAGAAGCAAGTGGAAGACAGACTTGCAATTTTCCTAACCAAGGCTACTGAGAGGTGCAGTAGAAAACTGTAAGGGAATTATTACAGTTGGTGCTATAAAATTATTCATTTGTTTATTTTTGTTAGATTCAATGAGGAAGCAAATTTTTGTTATGTCAAGTGTCCAAAGTTCATGATGATTGTCGAGAAAATGTATCAAAGGGTACCTATTTATTTGTTTTTTTAAACGAATATTTTACTATTTAACTATGGTTTTTATTCCTATTCAGATTAACACATACATTTAACCATATATTTATTATATCTAGGGTAGAGTTTATTTCAAATAAACTGAGACACCCTGTATATTTTCTACAATTCATGTTCCAGAAGCATATGCTATACAGATGAAAATATATTCCTGGCTTATATTTTTATGGCAAGAAAACATATGTGAAGCAAATTCCATGAATGTTTTTTGGGAATTGAAAACATATTCCTGGCATATGTTCCATGGAGACTTTGAATATCCTTGGAATATGCCTACCATATGTTTTGGAGGATGTGGAATATCCCTTGCATATGCCAATATTCCGTTGAGATATGCATGGAATATTCACGCAATATGATTGTCGCTTTCAGCAGTGATGGTTGGTAGAAGCACCAGTAATGATTGAAACACACTTTGATTGACTCTGATTACTTGATCTCATCACAAATAAAATTTATTCTTGCCTTACTATGCGTTTTATTATTCAACAAGGAAACTGGTCACAAAATGTCAAAAACAAATAAATCAAATGCAAAAAAGTCTTATAAAATCATAATAATTGTAAAGTTTTCATGATCGTCAAATATATTTTCCGGTTACAATGATTACGAATGTGTCGCCTAAGAAAACATCAAAACAAATTACACAATGCAATTGTGCAATTGCGTATTCTATATATTCTTTATATGCTGAAATCATTTTTGCTATATACCGGGTGATTCCCTATAGTGGCTCACCGCTATAACTTTTTTATTGGAGATTGTGTATTACAGTTCCATTTACATTTTTTGGCATATTTGCTGCTATACTTCCGGTTTGACCGGAAATGACCCCAACTTTCGATTTTTAAATCGGACATGCTATATATTTTTACTTATTTCCTGGAGAATGGCATTATAAATCCAATAATACTCCACTTCTTAATATTTGACAAATGGAATCATTTTCATTCCAATTTTTATTTTTTGATCTAGAATGCCATGAATCATGTAAATGGCTTCATTCTTGATCAAGTAACATGGGAAAACTACGACTTTCAGGCTTATGACCTCACAGTCGTTTTAAGAATTATTTCACAGTCGCAAATATGAATTTTTACAGTTAACTTGACTTTATCAAAAGGAAAGGGGGTGTTTCGTCGGCTCTTTGTGGAAGATCATTTTGTTGGGATTAATTTGATGCCACACACTATCATTTTATTTTCTCTATTTTTCTGAATAATTGCAAGAAAGTCACAAATTAGTCCACTAATATTATAAATTTTCAAAATGGCCTCCTCCTTGATCACGACAAAGTTCAACTTTTCCAATTGTTGTGCCCATCACATTGATTAGCTGTTCCTCAGTGAAGTTCTGGAAACCTGATTTTTAATTGTTCCTCAGAGAAAAAAATCTAGCGGAGTAACATCTCGTGATCTAGAATATGTTAAAAAAATAATACATTTATGTAAAAATATGACAACTCAAGAATGTATTTCGGACGCCACTGAAAAAGTCCATAAGGACTTTTGGGAAGGTGTCCTTCAGATGTTCTCTCATGACATGTGAGGTGGCGCTCCATCTTGTTGAAAATAGATATCAGCTTGGTTAGCCAGTGGCAAATCTTCAATGAAATCAATAATTTGATTTCTAAGGAACTGTAGATATCTTTCTGCAGTCTTTTGTCCGTCGAAAATTATTGACCCAATGTTTTCTTCCGACAATACCCATCCAGCAATTGAAACCAAATCGCTCTTGAAAATGTTCTTCTTGCATCAGATGTAAATTTGTTTGTGACCAGTACCTTTTATTATTCCTATTGAACATACCCAAGTTGGCGAATCCGGTTTCATCTGAATGGATAATTTTAAATGGAAAACGTACATCTTCTCTGTTTGTGGTCGTTATCGTAACGATGTTGGTGTAGTTGGTACTTGAATGATCAATAATTATATTTGTGAAGAATTCTCCAAATGGATGAATAACTTTTATCACACTCAGGAACACTTTGGTGAATTGACGCCGTACAATTCACTTCAACATAGGCCAACACGTCTACTTCTTTTTCTTCGCTGATGATGGAGTTATTGGCATTTTCTTCTAGTTCATTTGTCATTTTTCTTTCCAGTTTTGGAAAATAATGTCGAGTGGGATGGCGACGATTAGGGAACCTCTGAGCATAAATTCGAGCTGCATCAGTTGTAACATACGTAGTCGTTGATTGAAACGGGTTACTTGGGAACTGAATTATGGGCTGCCGAAACTCAGCGGAGAGGGATGTAGGTAAATATAAGTCCACTTAGAGAATAAGTGTATTGTTACTTTAAACACGCCAAGCTGATTTTGATAACAGGCTTGTGGCCCAGAAGTAAACTATTGGATTCACAGATATAGATGTTAGTAACTTATGATTGAACTTAAGTGGTGGTGAATGCTTGGTTTAATTTACAATTCGCGATTTGTGCCGCAATGTTGATTCAAAGTCGTGCGGGAGGATGTAACACATAACAGGAAAGACCTTACATGCGTGGGATATGGGAAAGTATATATAAGGGGTGTAGTGGTCTAGCCTTGCGAGAGATACACCAGGATATGCTTCACAATATCGACTTGAGGTGGTAATAAGAAGGCCTAAAATGAGGTGTTGAAGTTTAGAAGGATGTAACCTTAAGGGGATTTTCGGAAAGTGGGTTCTTACCATAGTTGTTGTGTGGCCTGACGATTGGAGTTTGACAAGACAATGGGTGCTTAATAAAAATATGAAAATCACCTATGCTGTGGGTGAGTTATTCCTTCAGTTTTAGATAACCCAAATGTAACTATTCCCGAATTGAATATTTTGATTTCTTCAAATCCACAATGTGATGAGCTAAAAATACTTGCTCCAGAGAAGAAAACCAAACTCAGTTCATTTCAGTTAATTCTCAGTCAAATTTACTTTTATCTCATAAATACGCTCTTGCTTCCTGAGAACCGTAACAATTTTGTCAATTTTCTCGTTTCTAGTATAATTTGCCATATTCATTAGCCTATTTACTCAGGTAGTCCTAGTCACAGCTTCAATTGTTTGTCAATTGAGAGTATTTAATTTGAAAATGAGTAACTCAATACATGGATCTGTAGATTATGCAAAGAAGTAACTTTCAGCTACAAACTGAAAGAAAGTTCTCCTGAAACAGCTACTATCATATAAGCATTGAATTACATGAAAAAAAAATTATTTCGAAACAAATACTTCTACATGAACACTGAATTATACAGAAGATACTTTTCTCTACAAAGTTTTTATTTTACACATTTGTTGTGGAATAAAAATCAGATATCATTCACATGAGTTCTACTTTAAATAAATGAAAACAAATTGCACTTACATAGAACACTGTCATCCTCACTGGTATACATCGATGTTTAGCCTTATGACACTTGCCCTAATGCTCTTCAGTATCGAATTGGATAACAATAATGAAAATACACACACTTCATTCATGAATTATGATTTTTAATGTCACGGAATAAGCTTGATCTGCTTATGTCATCGATGACATCGTAATGACATCCCTTCACCTATTTGATTTAGTCCCAGCCAAGAGGAATCTTATTTGAATTGAAGGGGTTATATTTTCAGGAGTGATTAATTTTTGGGAAAAAATGTTTTTGGCTTTCTACTACTCCATCTTGATACTAAAAAAGAATGGGGGAATCTTCCAAAGAAAGGAAGGAAGTATTCAATTTGAAAATAAGTAACCCTATACTTGGATGTGTAGTTAATGCAAAAAAATAACTTCCAGACACAAACTGAAAGAGAGTTTTCCTGAACAGCTACTTTCATATAAACATTGAATTACTCGAAAGAAAATTTTTTTTCGAAACAAATACTTCTATATGGACACTGAATTATACGGAAGATACACTCGTTGTGAAATAAAAATCAGATATCATTCACATGAGTTCTGCTTTAAAGGAATGGTAACAAATTGCACTCACATAGAACACATATATTCCCACTGGTATAAATCGATGTTTCGCCTTGGGACACTTGCCTTAATCACTCCTAAAAAATAATCCCTTCAGTTCATATAAGATTACTCTTGGCTGGGATTAAATCAAATAGACGAATGAATGTCATTACGATGTCATCGATGACATAAGCAGATCAAGCTTATTCCGTGACATTAAAAATCGTAATTCATGAATAACGTGTGTGTATTTTCTATAATGTTATTCAATTTGGTACTAAAGGGCCTTAGGGCAAGTGTATTAGGGCGAAACATCGATGAATACCAGTAAGAAAGACAGTGTTCTATGTAAGTGCAATTTGTTACCATTCATTTAAAGTAGAACTCATGTAAATAGTATCTGATTTTCATTCCACAACAAATGTTTGAAATACAAACTGAGTAGAGAAAAGTATCTTCTGTAGAATTTTTTCATTCGTGTAACTCGATGTTTATATGAAAGTAGCTGTTGCAGGGGACTTTTCTTTCAGTTTGTGTTTACATGATCTACACGTCTTTGTAAAGAGTTACTTATTTTCAAATTGATTACTTCCTTCCTTTCTTTGGAAGATTCCCTCATCCTTTTTTTTGTTTCAAGATGGAGTAGTAGAAAACCAAAAAATGTCTTTCCCCGAAATTAATCACTCCTAAAAGTATAACCCCTCCAATTCGAATAAGATTCCTCTTGGCTGGGATCAAATCAAATAGGTGAATGGATTTCATTATGATGTCATCGGTGACATAAGCAGATCACGCTTATACCGTGACATTAAAAACCGTTATTCATGAATGAAGTGTGTGTATTTTCTATAATAATGTTTTCCAATTTGGTACACTGAAGAGCCTCAGGGCAAAAATCTTAAGGCGAAACATCGATGTATACCACCAGTGAGGATGACAGTGTTCTATGTAAGTGCAATTTGTTACCATTCATTTAAAGTGGAACTCATGTGAATGATATTTGACCTTTATTCCACAACGAATGTTTGAAACACAAACTGATTAGAGAAAAGTATCTTCTGTATAATTCAATGTTCATACAGAAGTATTTGTTTTGAAAAAATTATTTCTTTCATGTAATTCAATGTTTATATGGAAGTATCTGTTTCAGGAGGACTTTCTTTCAGTTTGTGTTCACATGATCTTCATATCCATATATAGAGTTACTTATTTTCAAATTGATTACTTTCTTCTTTTCTTTGGAAGATTCCCTCATTCTTTTTTTTTCTATCAAGATGGAGTAGTAGAAAGCCAAAAACTTTTTTTTCCAAAAATCAATCACTTCTAAAAATATAACCCCTTCAATTCGAATAAGATTCCTCTTGGCTGGGATTGAATCAAATAGGTGAATGGATGTCATTACGATGTCATTGTTGACATACGCAGATCAAGCTTATTCCGTGACATTAAAAATTGTTATTCTTGAATGAAGTGTGTATTTTCTATAATGTTATTCAATTTGATACACTGAAGAGCCTTAGGGCAAGTGTCTCAAGGCGAAACATCGATGTATACCAGTGAGGATGGCAGTGTTCTATGTAAGTGTAATTTGTTACCGTTCATTTAAAGTGGAACTCATGTGAATGATATCTGACTTTTATTCCACAAAGAATGTTTGAAATACAAACTGAGTAGAGAAAAGTATTTTCTGTATAATTCAATGTTCATATAGAAGTATTTGTTTTGAAAGAATTTTTTCTTTCGTGTAATTCAATGTTTATATACAGGTATCTGTTTCAGGAGGACTTTCAGTTTGTGTTCGCATGATCTACACATACATGTATAGAGTTACTTATTTTCAAATTGATTACTCCCTTCCTTTCTTTGGAAGATTTCCTCATTCTTATTTTTTGTATCAAGATGGAGTAGTAAAAAGCCAAAAACTTTCTCTCCCAAAAAGTAATCACTTCTAAAAATATAACCCCTTTAATTCGAATAAGATTCCTCTTGGCTGAGATTAAATCAAATAGGCGAATGGATGTCAATACGGTGTCATGGATGACATAAGCAGATAAAGCTTATTCCGAGACATTAAAAATCGTGATTCATGAATGAATTGTGTGTTTTTCTATAATGTTATCCAATTTGGTACTGAAGAGCCTTGGGGCAAGTATCTCAAGGCGAAACATCGATGTATACCGGTGAAGATGACAGTGTTCTATGTAAGTGCAATTTGTTTCCATTCATTTAAAGTAGATCTCATGTGAATGATATCTGATTCTTATTCTACAACGGATGTTTGAAATACAAAATGAGTAGAGAAAAGTATCTTCTATATATTTCAGTGTTCCTATAGAAGTATTTCTTTCGAAAGTATTTTTTCTTTCGTGTAATTCAATGTTTATATGAAAGTAGCTGTTTCAGTAGGACTTTCTTTCAGTTTGTGTCTGAAAGTTACTTCTTTGCATAATCTTCACATACATGTATAGAGTTACTTATTTTCAAATTGATTACTTTCTTTCTGTCTTTGGAATATTCTCTCATCCTTTTTATTTGTATCAAGATGGAGTAGTAAAAAGCCAAAAACTTTCTTTCCCAAAAATTAATCACTCCTAAAAATATAACCCCTTCAATTCGAATAAGATTCCTCTTGGCTGGGATTAAATCAAATAGGTGAATGAATGTCATTACGATGTCATCGATCACATAAGCAGATCAAGATGGAGTAGTAGAAAGCCAAAAACTTTTTTCCCAAAAATTAATCACTCCTAAAAATATAACCCCTTCAATTCGAAGAAATATACTCTATTCAAGAAACAGTTCATTGTGAGATTTTCTCTATAGAATAGCTTCTTCGCATTATGGATTTTCATCAAGTATCGGCCGATTTTATCACAAAAAAAATTTACTCGTGAAATGAACAAATAATTTGCAATGATATTATACCTTTACATAATTCTAATATCCCTGTATACGAACGACATGATTGAAAAAAAAACATAAAACCAATATGACAACGCCCCATCAAGGTATTTAACCAACAGCTAATACAAGAAGCAGGGGTCCTGACGGCCTGTCAGAGCGCTTGACAGCCCATCCCGTTAAAGTTCTTCGTTGGTTATACAATATTTTAAAAACTCCCCAGCAGATTAATCGAACGTCACAGTAGCTAATATAATGCCATCTATTATTATGTCGTTTATTTTCCTTCGAGGAAAGTGGTGATTTATAAAATACTCAGTTTGGAGAGAATCGGGAAGTGGCTGTGACGATGAATAGTTACCGGGTCATTTTTTTCCTCCAGAGTTATTGATATTGGGAAATGTATTTCTCGGGAGAAGTTTTATGTGAACGTTTCAATTTTGGTAGTTTGATTTGTTGGTTTATTGGCTTCTGACTCTGAAAGTTCGATTGGAGAAGGGAAATCTTCTCGCGGACCTAAGGATATCAGTTCATGAAAAGTTTTCGATTGGTAATTATTCGAGTTGATTTAGAATAAACGCAGAGGTGGATGAAGAGATGAAAGATTTTTGAAACGAGGAAATACAGTAAAGAATTCGATAGTAAAAAAGTGTGAGACATGCTTTGAAACACTACAGAACTGAAACATATTCTGTATGTAATAATAACTTTCATATGATGCAATGAACATTCGTTTGACATACAAAAGGGCTGTAGGAATTTCAATTAATTTTTGAAACTTCTTGTTTTTGTTGAATTTACCTAAAGAACGTATTCAAAAATTACTTTTTGTTCAACTGTCATCAAAAGTGACATGACTACAAAGTAACCTGTTTCAACACTAGTGTTGAAAGTATTTTTAACACAATTGTTTTCGACCAAATAGCAATAAACAAATCATAATTATTTAATTTTCAAGGAAGTTCTTTTATGAACATACATAGGTACAATTAAATTCTGTAACAAATGTATTATATACATTAATTATATTATTATCATTATTTATGAACATTAATATGAAAAGTACAATTAGAACAACTGCTGATGATAATACCTTGCGATGTTGGAGAGCCTTTTAATATATTTGAACTGTCTGAGTT
>WOGJ01318007.1:0-10618 GCA_015342185.1 Leptinotarsa juncta
TTCAAACCAAGTTATGTCACGACGTTTCGATTGTTAATATCCACAATCGTCTTCGGGTGAAGAGTCCGACACATTCAAACAGGATTTTGGAACGTATATTTGCCACAAATGTGAACAAATCAATTTATATTTTTTACAAAGGTCTTTTTAGACGAAGTCATTGCAAAAAAAAAACAGAAACTGATAGTAGATTTAAAATACGCAAGCCCAAATTAATACACAACAGATGAAAAATCTCATGCAATACAAAAAAACTTCGATTTTTTTGTGCAGTGTAATATATACAATGTGTAATTTCCAACAATTTCAATAATAGTTATTCTGTCAATTTAATGAAAATTATTCTAACAATGAAGATTTGCTATTAAGAAAATAAAATCATCTATCGAAGGTTTATTGAGACATGAAACAAAATCTTATTCCATTTGGTAATCCAACTAATACTATATCAAAAATCATTGATTGAGACACATATTTTGTAAAATGAAAAAAGAGATTTTTCGGCTTCTCCTCCTTGTTCAACATTATACAAAAACATTCAACCATCTGACTGCCATTTCAATTATAGATATATCGAGATGTCATAAAAGGAGAGCTCTTCGACAAAGTGCCGACTTATAAAGCTTCCTCCTTACTATCTATAGAGTTCGACCAAGGCGAAACATTATTGGTTTTTCTGGAGAACAAAAGATTACTGCGAGTCTACGAATATAAAGGTAAAAAAATACTGCCAATTAACAGTTTGAATATGGTGAAATAATAATTTACGGACTGATTGTACACGAACCATTCATTTTGATTCATCACTTTCAAGTTGTTTCAAGCAATATACAGGGTGAACCAATGAGAATGGAACGAAGGGTGATTAGAAGAAATCGCCCGAACCCATTAGCTACTATGTTGAAGGAGACATTTTTTGAGCTTTTTCTCAACTTTGTAACTTCCATCCCCTCGGCGGAGTGGAAGATGAATTTGAATCAGTGGATATCGAGAAATACTTAGGTAATGACAGATCAACCGGAATCACCGGATTAACCGGACATAAATCACACAGGTTGAGTTTTGTAAATTCTAGTCTTTTAGCGACCCTCCAAAATAATTGCGGACAACTCCACCTTATTGAAATGTCAAGTCATTATTATTGTGACGGTAATTAAGTTATAAACTGTCTCTCTGTGTCAACGTCAAGAGTGGCAATGAATGGAATTTCACTTCCACTTTCAAGATATATGATATGACACAGTAAGATACCATGCTAGCTACGTAAAGTACAATTAGTCGTGGAAGTGAACAATATATTATCTTTATAACGTTTTTCTTGATATATACTGCACTAGATTCTGAGAAAGTGTTACCAGTTAGCAGAAAAATCAACCATTTAACACTTATCCCGATTCCTATTTCAAATTTAGGAGTAGATAATTACTCCACTGGGAAAGTAGGGGTGACAAGGTTGAAAATAAGCTTAAAAGGTAATCTCTAACAACAAAAATCAATTCATACCAGCACATTTTTCCTCAAACCGATAACTATGAGAAATTGGTCTTGTTTCGTTTTCATTTTTCCACCCTGTATGTATAACTATTCGGAAAATTATTAATCAATTTGTTTTTTGAGAGTTGTTATGATTCGAACTCAGAATATAAAAAGGTTTTCCCTGATTTTTCATTTTTTTAGGAATTGAAGGTTTCAAACACAGAACGTCTGTGAAGCTTCCAGGTTCTAAACTTTTTCAAATGACGTTGCCGATTGATTCTTCCACAAATACAAGAAAAACTATTGGAGTGATATATAAAAACAAAATTCGTGTCCTAGAAGCAGTGATGGATGGCAACTTCATAAAAGAAGATTTGAAATGTGGTTTGTGATGAATAATATTAGGAATTTTATATTAAATTTTTTAAAATTTTTTATTTATATTAATTGAAATATAATTAAAACGAAGTTGAAATCAGTGATCTATTTTATTGAGCAAACATAACATTCGTTTCAACAAAATTTGCTTCTATAAAAATTGTAAATTTCCTTATCCACCTCTACATCACCTGTCAGTGTAATGGTTTTCATAAATTCTCTAAACTCAAATGTATCAGCTTCTTGAAAATAGTAATTTCGGCCATCAGTAGTTGATTGGTGATTTTTAGTTGTTCTCAAGTCAGACGTAACCACAGTTTGATCATTAAATTCAACTGACGGATCGTCTTTAGCAGCTTCCCATTTTTCCAAAAGGTTAATGGTTCTCTCACAAGTACCATAAGTCCTTTGAACGCTTGCTTCTATGTCACAATATTTGGTTTCTGTTGGATATAAATCAGTTTCAGTACGTGTTCCATTGCAAGGACATGCTTGATTTGAATATGAGTGACCTGATACATTGTTGGTAGAACTTTGTGATTCTGGTTGAAGATAACGGTATTCATACTCACAATGATCATTTGGTACATAATAATATTTTTTTTCACCTATATGAGGAGCATTACATGAAGTGTACACTGTATCATTCTCATTTTCAGATGGAGTACAGGAACAAGACGTAGATGTTTGTGAAGAAATTATGCCACCTTCGTTTATGTATATACCAGGAAATATTTCTGGTTTAGTGACAATCATATTTTCTTTTGAAGGGGTCCTACAAGTTGATAATACACAACTCGTTTCGTTCCGTTTCTCGGGGACAACACAAGTGCAATTTCCAGCTGGTGACAGGGAAAGATCCGGTGAAACATACATACTTATTCTTGTTCCTCCATTTCTAAACATATTTCTTTCCACAGGCGATTCAGAAGACAGTGAACAAATACTGTTATTACTAAAACATTGTCCACAGCGGTTGTTGTGATCTTTCTCCTCCAGAAATACCTGGCTGAATTTTTTTAATGTCATTGGAGTTGTATGACTTTCATTACCAAACGGAATGCTAACATTATTCGATCTACACATACAACTTTTAGAAAGGTTCTGCGACTTCAAACAATGATTTGTGTTTCTCGGTAATGAGTAGTTTTGTAGAAGATCATACTCAGTTTTGTTAGTGCGGTTCGAGGTATAGTTCTCATTATTCTTGTGGCGGCGTCCGTTCAAATTATATTCTTCAAGCCAACGTCTGTATTGCTGCTCGGTTTTAATTTCTGTTTGCTTCAGTCCCGATTCAAGGTGGAGAGTTTCCTTCTGTATGTCTTTTAGATCAGTTAGAGCTCTTCTGTAGATGTTCTGTTGCTGTTCCAAATCTGTGATCAGGTGAGCTCGTTGTGAAGCATCGATACATTTTTCTAAAGCCTCTCTCACACAGGATATATTTTTTTGGCATTGCTTTATGGTCTCCGCAAGAAGTTTTGCCATTTCCAGTTTGTTTTCCAGAGCTCCTCGATAGAAGTTCAGAGTGTTGGAATTTTTTGGATTTGACAAATATAATTTCAGTAGGACTTCATCATCATCAGCAGTGATACATGTTTGTGGTTGTTCACAATCAGTAAAAGGAGGTTTGGTATCCATGTCTGATTGAAAATCGGTTTCATAGCATGAATTCAAATTGATAGGACGTTCTGGAATTTTATCTATGATATTTTTCAAGGTATCTGTGGAAATGTTAAGGATCGAACTAGAAAATGTTATAATGAAATTAAAAAAAAACACTAGTTCACAGCCAATTTACGACTGTAATGCCAAATGTAATTTTTTGTTAATTTTTGGTCCCTAAATACGATAGTAAATAGATACTTGAGTTATGATTTTTTTCACAAAAATTTAATGAACACGTCATTCCAAATTCGCTTTTCCCCTAAATTGAGGAAATTGTTTAAAATTTGGCAACACAGTGTCTAAAATAAGTTCAAAAGCCGTCCTGCTCCATAATGGTAACAAAAGACCCTCTATTCCTCTTGCACGAAATTATGTCACTTATTCTAAATGCAATAAGTTATAATACGTAAGTATAAGTGGTAAATATGTAGTGACCTAAAAGTCATAGGACTATTACTAGGTCTTCAGGGCAAATTTAAGAAGTTTTGTTGTTTTCTTTGCTTTTGGAACAGTAGGGCAACACATTATCAAGTAAAAGAATGACCTTCGAGAAATAAATATATTCCAGGTCAAGCTAATATACGAGAATATACATCTGGTTTAACTAGGGTTAATGGAAAATTTTGTAAAAAAATTAGACAAAGAAGGTGATACGTTTGAATATCTTAAACACGTTTTTAAAAAATTAAGTGATGCAAAGCTCATGGAATGTATATTAGTTGAACCACAAATTAGAAAACTACTAAGTGATCAACAGTTTGATCAGAAATTAAGTAATGTTGAATTAGCTGCGTGGAGTTCTTTCAAAAGAATAGTTTTGGAGTTTTTTGGGAATATGGAAGTAGAAAATTACGGAACACTTGTAGAAGAACTATCTGAAAACTACTGCAGAATGGGATGTCGCATGTCGCACTTCCATTTGATTTTTTTCCCAGAAAATTTGGGTGCTGTCAGTGACAAATATGGGGAAAGGTTCCACCAAGACATACTGACAATGGAGCAAAACTAAACAAACCTAAACATAATCCAGAATCATACAGACCTATATCTCTAACTAATAGCCTCTGTAAATTGATGGAAACAATCGTGAATAGAAGACTGGTATGGCACTTAGAATCTCATAACCTACTTTAACAGGAAGAAAACGGCTTCAGAAAGTACAGATCTACTGTAGACAATATTATAGACCCAGAGTCAGAAATACATGAGGCGTTCTCAAACAAACAAAAATGTATAGCAATATTATTCGACTTAGAAAAAGCTCATGACAAGGCTTGGAGGTATTATAATTTATAAACTTCACAACAATGGATATTTCAAGGTAATATGTTAGCATTCGTCAAAAATATTCTTGAAAATAGGTTCTTTCGAGTTAGAGTCAATGGAGAAATATCGAATCTGAAAACCCAAGAAAATGGTATACCATAGAGTTCTATTATTAGCGTAACATTATTTCTTATAACAATCAACCAGATAATAGAACATGTCGAACTACCAGTGAAAGCACGAGTTTAAGCCGATGACCTACTTCTAATTATCAAAGGAAACAATAATGAAACAATGAGTTCAATACTCCAGCATCACCTACAATAGCTAGAAGTCTGGTTTGAATCAACAGGACTCACTTTCTCTTCAGAAAGAACAAGATTAATACTCTTTTCGAAAACACACATCAGAGACCGACCAACACTACAACTCTATACAACTCTATGGGAAAAATCTGGAATATGTTGACAAAATTAAATTTCTTGGAATGCTTTTCGACTCTACCGATCCCTTATTAGATCCAGAATCGACTATGGATCAATAGCATATGCTTCTGCAAATCAGTCGACAATCCGAAAACTAGACGTTGTTCAAAATACAGCACTTCGAATAGCATTAGGAGCTCATCGAACAAGCCCAATCGAAAGCTTATGCGAAGCAAATGAAATCCCACTAAGATACCGTAGACAATATATGAGTATCTCTTATGCTACTTCTATTGCAAACAAACCAACACATTGGACATATAATAATGTTTTTTCAAGTCGTTTCTAACAAAATTTCACGGGACATCCAAGAACGGACTGTCTTTTTTACGAGAGGATAAACAAATATTCAGAACAATTGAGGTATACACTTCCTCCATTATTTTTCAACTCCATATCTACCCCTCCACCTTGGATGACCAATCCCCCTATATGTGATTCGTATTTATCCTGTTTCACAAAAAAATATACTCTTCTTCAAATTCTACTGAAATTCTACCATTCAAATAAAAACTAACCCTTTTTGAGAACCATGTAATTCTGTACACCGATGCTTCAAAAACGGATCAGGGAGTTGAGTCAGCAGTTGTATCGCCCGACGAAACATTAAAATACCAGCTTCCCCGAACCACATGTATATACACAGCTGAAAAATCATCCTGGTGATAGATATCTGATGGTAACAGACTCTTTGAGTCCTATTATATTACTAATAAAAAATGAACTATATAGAATCGAAAAGTTAGGGAAAAAGTAATATTATTATGGGTCCCATCGCATATTGGAGTAGCTGGTAAGTTAGGGAAAAAGGTAATATTATTATGGGTCCCATCGCATATTGGAATCGCTGGTAATGAAAAGGCAGATATTGCAGCCAAAGAAGCGATAGACGATCATAGGTCAAGGATAATCACCAAAATAACGTCTGATACGAAAAGATACATCAAGAATATGATAATAAACGACAAGGGCAAAGGAAATGTCTCCGGACGAATTCGAAACTAAACGAAATACATCTATCCGTGAAACCCTGGACACACCCACCAAAAATCAGAAAACATCAGGTAATCCTCTGTCGACTTCGTATTGGACATACCAATTTTTCGCATGATTTTTTTATCACGCGAGGAACAAACTATTTTTGATATATATGATACAGCAGTAACTGTGAAACACGTTCTTCAAATTACTCCCAAGTATCAGGAACCAAGAATAACATTCAGAATACCGAAATAACTACGAGAAACTCTCAGTGACACTTGTAATATTGAAAATCTCACGTTATTCTTGACAAATATCAATATGTATCATTTAATTTGAATACAATAATCATGTAATCTAAATTGTAACGTAGTGCTAAAAACTCTAGTGGTTGATGCGCTCATCTTGAAATAAAAAAAATATCTTACTAACAAATCTGAAAATCATAATATCAAAAAAATAACACGAAGTATGTGTTACTCTTCATTACGAACACCAATTACAACATGCTACTGAAAGCCATATGGTAAAATGATTACCATATCCATTCAAAAATTCAAGATTTGTATATTATAGAAATAATTCAGTTCCTGGTGATGTTTAGTTTTATAAATTTAGTTAAAGTATACCTGTCACGAACATTTATATTCGTTGGGGCTCATAAATAATTGATCGATTGACTGATTTTCGAAACATTTAAAGAAAATTATAATTTTCATAATATAACAACTTTTCATTTCATGTTTTCTAGGTAAATATATGGCCTGCTGTCTCCTTTATCGAGGTGACGTAGTACCTAAAGACGTTAATGCATCTATAGCCCAAATGAAATCTAAAAGCAGTGTTAGATTTGTTGATTGGTGTCCGACAGGTTTCAAAGTTGGGATCAACTATCAACCACCAACAGTTGTAAAGGGAGGCGACTTAGCAGGAGTACAGAGGGCTGTTTGTATGCTCTCTAACACGACTGCAATAGAATCTGCATGGAGAAAACTCAATAAGAAATTTGATCTCATGTTTGCCAAACGAGCTTTCGTCCACTGGTATGTCGGCGAAGGGATGGAAGAAGGTGAATTCGGAGAAGCAAGAGAAAACTTGGCAATGCTGGAAAAAGATTACGAGGAAGTTGCATCAGAAACAATGGATTATATTGGTGAAGAGATTATGTAATTTTTTTTCTGAATTTCAAAACGATTGGACAGTCTGAAATTAGAAAATTATTTCAACAATGATGCAAGTGATGAAACGGTACCTAATAAAAATTCTGGATATGGCACATTTGGTATCGTCATTTTTATATTGTTGTTGTACAATACGTGAACGATAATTTTAAAAGGACTCCGAACTTAACATTGGAAGTGCCCCTTAAATATTTATTTTTGCTAATGAGGGTCAAAATCAATTAAAACTCAGCAACTAGCAAGCACATATGTGAAATATAACGTTAACCGCTTTTGAAAAGGTCGCTTTAAAGTTATATTCATCTATTTAGTTCTAGTCTTCAAGTTTATTTAAGGAGCCAACCCGAAAAATATTCAATATTTTCGTTTGATATACAATAATAAAAAATAGATCGTGGTCAAATGCGAGCTTACGAGTATATCATTACGGGATGTAACATGTCCTGATCATATTTTTCATGAAAATTCCTACTCTGAGTGCAGAAAACCTCATAGCTGATTCAACTGATTAGGTACTACTCAACACACGTTCCAAGAACCATTCGAAAGAGGAGAACTACAAGAGAATTCAAATGATTCGTAACCTCCATAATAGCTGATACGATTGCATTCTAATCCTTCTGCTTATTTACTGGAATATTTTGTAAAATTTTGGAGGTCTTTCTTCGTTGTGCCACTTTTTCATACATTATATTCCGCAGCGGCCTCAAATTGTCTGTGATAAATTGATCATGAATATTCGCCATCGAAGGATGAAGTTTTAATTAAACTACTGTTTCCGTTTTGCATTTTTCCACAGCGGTTTTCTTAGACTCCGGTGTTACGGAAAACCTATTCAAAATTTTTGTCGACTCCTTCAAGCTTATTTTCTAATTTTTTCCCAACTCCTTCAAGCTCCTTTCACAGCTCCTTGTCGGCCACTTTTTCCATTCCCTCTTTTATTTCCTCAAATACTTTTTTAAATTCTTCCTGAATAAATCCCTGTACTTCCCCTTTACTCGTTCGAGAATATTTCAAATCTCCGAATAAATGAATGTACATTTGATGGTAATATTCACCAATAATTTATGATCTTCGTCTCTGGCTCTTTTTTGTTTTTTCTAAATGTTAAGTAGTAATTCATGAACTTCAATTCGACGTAATCTTTCTTCCTTTGTTTATCTTTCCATATTCTACATTCATCTACCTCTCTTTTGCGTTCTTCATTCTCTCTTCTGCGTTCATTTTACTCTCTTCCGCGATTTTCATTCTCAACCAGGCCCACTTGCAAAGCCTCGAACTTAAGCTCTTCCATCCCGTCGTAATCGACTCTCCTTGTTAACACCATAAAACAGAAAATATTCAGTCAGTTATTCTAGTTCCGACACCATGTGTTACGTTTTCCCCAAGGGTTTGAAAATAATTTACTACACTGTACCATTAAACTCAACTTTATTTCACTGCTACACTATCAATACTAAACAAAGACTTCAACTGAAACTTCAAACTAATATTCAAATGTCTACCATCTTATTAGATCACTTCGTATCGCACTTTCAACAAAAGTATCTGGAAGTCTCTCTAAGCGACACGACATATAGAACAATCGTTAAGTTGAGAGCGACCTTGGCCAAGTCACAATCGACTGACGACGACCAGCGGCAGCCGAACTTATTTTTTCAGGGGATGATTTACAACAGTATAGTATAACTCCAATAAAAAAATTTAGAAATTGTTTTGGAGTTATTTATCCGAATTCAATTATTACTATTTGGAAATGGAATGATTTTATTGAGCACCCAACATATTGTTTCCACAACTCAAGATACTAGAAAAGATTACAGTGATCCTGACTGATTTCTTCTAAATAATGTTTACCTATGCCTCTTTGTAACGTATTTTGCTACATATCAATTACTATTTGCGCCAATGTTATCAGTCTTTTATTTTCAATCCTTCCACGTTATTCTAAGTTCAAAAGGATCGTGTAATATTAACGCCCCAAAAATGAAATACATACTTATGATGCACTGTTAGGAACCATTGATGTAGTAATGCATATTACGGGAATTGTATCCTAACACCACGATACACGTGTCGTGTTGTTAAAATAACGGTTTGGTGTAATGTACTGGTGTAACTCCAGTAATATTTATGAAATTCATACTTAAAAATGCTAATGCAGTTTTCTCTTTGGCTGCCTAAAATGAACAATTTGGGTATTCGAGTTCATCAGCCAAAAGGGCTGACAATGAATTTGAAATGGTAAAGGGCCATTTTCTCCTACAGCCAGGCGGCAATTAATACGCTCAGCTCATTTCAAATCTTCTCAAGACTGGTGGGAAGCTGTCTGAGCGCACTCAAGGAGCTAAGTATCCAAAATAGGGTCACTCTAGCTTGGGTACATGAGGGTCACAAAGGCAATGAGGAGGTCGATGTTCTAGCCCGTGAAGGCGCATCCAATGCTATGATCGGCCCAGAACCCTTCTGCGGGGTAGCGAAAGCATATATAAAGACATCCATAAATTCATGGATGCAAGCCGAATTGATAGATTGGTGGAATAAGCTCCCAGGAATGAGGCAGGCGAAAGAGTTCACGGAAGACCTGCTAAACCACAGCCCTAAGGTTGTAAGGGTAGTGGTGTGTCTACTAACGGGGCATAGCCGACTCAGGAAACATATGAGCAACATAGGTCTGACAGAAGAAACCCAATTCAGGTTCTGTCAAGAAGAGGAAGAAACCGCACTGAATGTGCTATGTGAATGCGAAGCAATAGCAAGGCTAAGACACGCAAGATGCGGGGAAGAGAAATTAGAGACTGCCAGCTCTATGAAGGGGTCAGTGTCTAGGATATGGAATCTCAAAGATATCAAGGATCATCACAATACATCTGAAAAGGTCGCAGTGAATCAGGCCACGGGTTAGCTCCCCGACAATCTAATCTAAGTAATCATTGGGTCCTAGAATCATGTGCTTTAAGCAGACGTATTGAGTCCAGAATGACAACCTTCTGCATTTATCTGCATCTGTCACCATCTGTTTTCATGCATGAAAACGCTTGAGAAAGCTATTGTACATAGACTGTTTGATAAATAAATTGATGGATGTAGCAGTTACTACTTGGTAGGAATGAAGAAAAGATAAATGAAACGTTTCTTCTCTTGTTTGAAAAATGTTTTATATAATTTTTGGATAGCCGTTGCTAA
>WOGJ01318163.1:445-13262 GCA_015342185.1 Leptinotarsa juncta
CCAGCTGTCGTATTGTCTTCTATGTTCGTGTTTTTTCCTTCCATTAATTAATTGTTCTTTTGATCTTCCTTTCTTTTTCATTTCATTAGTTTGCTCATTTTGTCGGGCATCATTTGGCAACATTGTATTGACAATAAATTCAACGGTTTGGGTAGAAACATCAGTATCATTAAATCACCTGTGTGTTGGAATTTTTTAGTAGAACGGTTATTTGTTCTGTTTGAGTTTGGGCGCTGGTAGATCATTTAGACTGACCTGCAATTCTCGAATGGTTTTTCGATACTCTATTTTATTCAAGAAATCATTTTCCATCGTTAAAGCTTCTTCGTAAAATAAATTATACTTTTTATTTAATTTCTCAATGGTATCTTCTTTTTGGGCATTTTCAATTTTTAACTCTTCAATAAGTTTAGAATGGAACCATACCATGTGAAACATCTTTCTCAAAGAGGAATTTTTTGAAAAACAAATATCGTTCGAGATAACAGACGCTCACCTAGAAGACACCTTCGAACTTGCTGTTCCTCTCGAGAACCGAACCATAAAAAACTGGCTTAAGACCGTCGGTGTAGTTTCTCACATTAATAAGAGGTATTTCTTTTATAATTTATAGTTCAGACTGTGATTTGAAACCAAAATAATATGTAGCATTTCATTATTAATATTTGTTTTTTTCTGAACCCCGTTAAAATTTTGCCACAGTATCCGGACTCCACCTAAAACTACTTGCCGACCCCTGCTCTACAACAACAGGAGACGTTAACAACAGTGATTGGACACCAAGGAGCACCACAAATTTAAAAAAAAAATCATGTTACTATAATATGGTGGTCAGTGACTAGTGTAATTCACTATAATTTTCTGCAATCTGGTCAAACCATTAGAGAAGAGTCCTACTGTGAGGAAACCGACGAAATGTATCGCAAATTGCGTCAGCAGCAGACGGCACTGGTCAACAGAAGCGGTCCGATCATGCTCCACAACGTCCGTCCACACGTTTCACAAATCACCCTCCAAAAATTAAACGAATTGAGTGTCGAAGTTCTACCCTGCCCACCATACTCCCCAGACCTACCTTCAACCGAATATCATCTTTTCAAGCTCTTCGATAACTTTCTTACCGCTGGAACTTTCGCCAATCAGGATCACTCAAAAACGGCCTTCGTCGACCTTCATCGAATCCTGAGTACCCAATTCATAAGCTAACGGAATTAATCGGACAAAAAAGTATTGATTCAAATGGCCCTTACTTTCCTGATGTCAGTGATCCAAAGACAATAAAGCGCTCACCTTCTTTCATACTGGAACATTCACTTTTTTCTCCCATACGAGGTCATTATCAAAGTGAAGTTATGTAATAACACAAATCATGTTCGAACAATAACGTTATTAAATGCAAAAAGCGTATCTAGCATAACGAATAGTGTAGAATATTTCATAGCATTTTTATTCAATGAGAGCAAAAGTGATTACGTTTGTTCCACTGACCGTTACTTGTTAAAGACAGTGTTGTTACTTCCATTTCGTTGCCTATTGAAAGGAGAAGTGAAACAGTAGTACCGTAACGTGCGGAAAAGGTATAATCCGGAGAAGTTTTACAACGCTGCATAACGGATGGTTTCGATATGGTTTGATCATTAAAAAGAAAATCGTAATTGTTATGAAATTTTTATTTCATTACCTGTAGTAACAGAAAACTAAATTTTGTAAACATAATTCTCACCTTTGTTTAAACTCAATTTTTCCTAATGAAGTTTATTTCGAAAAACATTTTACGATAGTATATTTTCCTTCGTTAATTTTTTTTTAAATATTCAATGATATATTTTGGTTCTTCCATCAATATAGCGGAGCTGTAAGCTTAAAATCAAGCTTAAAGAAGTCATGGATATTCAACGATAACATCACTGGACCAAGGACTGTCCCTCGACGAACTCCCATTTTAATTTTCCTTGGTTCACTGAGAATATTATTTCTGTGAGTTCTAATGGAATTCCTCTGAACCCTTTTTTTTCAAAATTTCGATCAGAATGTTGTGGTCAATCCTGAGCAAGGTCCAAGCCTGAGTATAAGCCTGGGCAAGTTCAAAAAACAAACATATAACTGATTTTCTTCTGTCAGGTGCTCCAGACATCTTATTTGTTGAATGGGTGATAGCATTTTAAGTTGATATCGCCTGAATTGATTTTCGGAAATTAAATTATATGTATTTGTCAGTAAAAGATATAATTCAATTTTCAAGTATTTTCCCACTGGAAATGAATTTGCATTTTCCTCCGAGATACCATCCTAAAAGAGGGGTATATCACTGCTGTTTCTAAACAGGATGGAAATTAACCCATCATGAAACATTTTGTTGATAATGAAACATTGGATTTTGACTATAAATCTACCACTAGTTTTAATGTAGATGGTTCAATAAGATACCTAAATGTATTTGGATCTTGCAGAAACCTTGATGAAATTTTCAAACCTCTATATTTCTTTGTCAAAAGAAATGAAGAGGTTACATAATCCGTACTCACTTCTTTGTCAATTGTTGATAGATCATTATATGCAGGTATCGAGGTTGATTTCACAATCATATCAGTATACTGCCCGCATACCAGTCATGAAGAGTGTTGGAATAAATTATGAGGGTGTGTCAGAATTCACCTCCAGTTTTATGAGCAATGCATATGTTAAAGGATGCGTATCTCAAAGAATGTCATTAAATTCAGGTGGTAATTACTTCTCATATTTTATGAAAAAAGGTAAATTGAAAGTATGACCTAACTTGCTTCGTTCCGAATAACAGGTTGTCACAATTTCATTGAAATCTACAGCGCTGTAGCTTCTGATTGGTTGACTGAATAAGGGCGAAAATGGAGGAGTGGGGATGTTCTGTAGAGGCGCTATCCCTACTACTCAAAAATCTTTTCGCCGATTTCATTGAAACTGGTTCTGTTTGTTAGCAGTAACAAGGAGCTTCTTTTCATGAAATTAGGTTATGGGTAATAATTCCAGTGGCATCACAGAGGGTTACCTGATTGATATTGTAACGAATTAAAGAATTTACTGTCTTAAACAAATTTATTTCTAACAATATTTCACTATCGCTAAATAATTTATTTACAACACTTAGCACTTCATTTATTATCACTATTTCAATTCTTTATTTAATCACACGATTCGCTTTCTGAATTCAACTCCCACTATGAACGAGAAGCAGACCTTTTATATCGGTTAAGTTCGTTCTAGATGTCTCTAGCGGTCTCTGTTCCCGCCTAGTATTTTCCCAGCGAGTCATGTGTTTGCTGGCTGAGATATTGGTCAGGACCGGCTTCAGATTTGTTGTCTGATGGATTAATTTTCAAATCATGTTTACTTGATAGCCCATTGATCAAATCAAGATCAGTGTTGAAGAGATTTTGTGCCTCAGCATACTCATCGATTTTGAAGTGCATGTATAATTGTATGTCATCAGCATATGCCTGTATTTTACATTTCTTGGTGGATGAGATAATGTCAGTATTATAAATGATGAACAATAAAGGTCCCAAAATGGAACCCTGTGGTACTCGATAGTATATCAAAAGGCAAGGAGTGATGGCCATCAACAACAACTTTTTGAGATCAAATAATAAATGAGGCAACACTATCAAAACCATAATATTTGATGGTATCGAATGCCTTTGAAAAATCAACTAGTACCAGAGTGCTAATCATTCCCTTATCAAATCCCTCAACAATATTGCTATGTTAGCTATATTATATTGTTGTTAACCAATGTTATTAACCAATGTTCTCAGATACTGAAACTTGATTTGAGCTATTTCTCGAATTCATCAAGAGAAAAACTCAAAATCGATAGTATATAGATACATCAATAGGTATATTGTTGATTGGAAAATAGGGATTCCAACAGTTGGTTCATTCATGGAAACAGTAGTCTGTAGTTAGTAACTATTTTGAAAGTTATGATTTGCTTCTGAATCTAGATATGATAGAATAGCTTGGTTAGAATTTGTAGAAAACTCACCTTCGCTCTATGTGAAAAAAAACTTTTATGAATGCCAATTGAATCGAAACTACTGGAATATCGAAATATTTGGAGAAATCAATGAAATATATATATGAAGTCTGACCAAATTTATGGTTTTTCTATCAAAAATATTTTCAGGTTGTGAATTGTAACTACACAAATATGTTGTACAATAACAGGATCCTAAAATGAATGCTGATATTTTCTGATAGTATAAATATTTGCATGGATTTTTGAGTTGAGCTCATTAGGTGTTATATTATCAATAATAAAAGTGGGTGGCAATAGAAGAATCGTTAATTCAATTGACATCAAACGTGTCGGATAAGAAGTGCAGCTGTCCAAAGAGAAGGAAGCCGCGGCAAATGCGCCTTCGTAATAAAATACGAATTCGACTTTTAAAAAAAGATTTCAATACCAGATGAGCCTCCTGTCGCGTACCCCATACCAAGATAACCGCTCACAGAAAACATATTGCTACAATTCGCATAAACAAGGTGTTTTTAATAGTTATTATAATTTTTATGCTCAAAACAACTTCCAAACACGAAAAATTGATATGACTCGAACGAATCGCTGGCAAATGAGTTACGGACTTGAAATCGTAGGTGGTCACACGAAACAAAACGAAGGCGAAACAAAATATTCACAGTGCCTACTGCAAATAGTTGGCAAGTTTTGGCAGATTTATGGCGGATGAAAGGTAATAATTCAAGCTGGCCGGCTAATTGTTCGAAACAGTTCCAGTATCATACGATACTGAGTTGAGAACATTCCGCAGTATAAGGACTGTCCGAAAAGATTGTGCTGCGATGGAAAAGTTTCTAGGAGCGTGCGGGGTTCATTTATCAGCAAGGTCAAGTAACAACAAGCGCTGTTATGTTATTTTATCTCATATCTATTGATACTTTCGTTTTGATCCATAGACTACTGTTCGAAGATGAAGTTCCTTTTCCAAAACTGTTTTCGGTGATGAAATAATGTTAATTGGTAGAAAGGTTACTTGCCTAGACATTTTCACTTCTAAAATAGGAACAATTGTGGGAACTTCATTCCGAAATTGACAGTTTTTTGCTGATGAATTTATCAAATTGAACAAAGGCTGTGATGTGATATATTACAAACAGTGGGTGATATAGTTTCCTTTGAGAATTTATTTTTGAGATACGCCTTCTCATACAATAAATTTAAAGAATGTTTGTTGAAAAATTTTTATTCTTTCAATGTTCAACAGAAAATTTCAAACACATAAATCAGCACGTTTCCTCGATGAATTTCCGATTGCCAGATTTGTCTAAAAATTCCAAACTTCACACCTGACTGACCTTCGTAACCCGAAAAGGCTGGGGAAGATAACTTTTTAGGCACGTCTGTAAGATTTCCGGTATCTTTCCAATAAAATGGGGTGAAGTGTCTCGATTGAGACGTTCTACGTTGCGGGGGAAGTTTTTCACGTTCTTCCCATTCAGTATCGGTAAGTGATCGGAATTGGGGTCGGGAATTCCCTTCGACCAGACAGAAAAAACGGTTCTATATCCGTCCTTGTCCGCGGCGATGTCTGCAAACTTGAAATTCTTTCCCGGGATTTTTTACCCGTACACACAAAGTTTAACCTACTTTTTCTGTGGGAAATGCCCTCTCGCGAAGCGATTTAGTTATACGCGCTCGGTTGTCGTTTTGTTTTTTGCTTTTGTCACACACTTTCGTTGTCGTTTTATTATTTTTTTGTCGGATTCGCGATAACAAATGCTCGTTCGCCGACCAACCTGTTTATTAACAACGGGTTCTTCATTCCATTTAAATTTGTTTTTGTGTTGTAGGCCGAAGATTGACTTAACAAATTTATCTATTCATTGATAGAATTATTCAATCTAGCTATTGACTCACTTGCTCGGTCAATCGTTTTTTATTGGGCTTCTTTTGTACCGTTTAAAGTTCATCAAGCGAACCATTTTTTTATTCACCACTCACTTCTTAGAAGAGCCATAGTGACAGCCAACCGAAAAACTGAATTTCAAGAGCTCCATACATCTACTGAATAAATGTGTTTTATTGGTATTTATTTACGCAACACTTATATGTGTTACTAATGAAGTATAAGCAATTAATAATTGTCACACGACTATGCTATAAATAATTATCAGTCTATTTATTATTAGATATGTGCAAAACATTGCCGTGGCGAACAAAAGGGAAACTGTGAAGATATTGCGCTAAAAAATGTGAAACTTGCGGCAGTTGTCACGTATTATTTTGTTATTTCTCCATATCCTATCTTAGGTGTGAACGTAACAAACTAACAACTATATTATCAATCATTATTAATAGTAAATTTGTTTGAATATAAGGAAGTTATCGCTAAAGTTTTTGATGCGGAATGAGGAAAGTAGGCAACTGATTGGGAAGACATGTTTTATCTTAATCTGATTAGATATGGAAGACTGTATAAGGAGTGATTTGATTGGAATTATTATTTTGTAGTTATCTTTGTCGTAAGCAATGAGGAACAGTGGTAGAAGAAGAAGAGAAAGAAAATTCATTGTTGGAGGAAGCATAATACAGATTTTTACAGAAATGAATACAAGGTGACAATTAGATTTGAATTATAATAATAAATACAAAATAATACTTCCAATCGAATCACTTATGATACTACTACTACCTACCATATTAAATCGAATTGAGATAAAAAATGCCTCCCTAATCACTTATCTACTTATCATAAATATCTTCCTCCAAAAAAATGTTCCTATGAAAAGTAGCAGGGATTCGTTAATTTTATTTTGACGGGACAGTTTGAAGAGATAGTTTAGCTTTCGAAACCCAACTCCCTACGAGGGGTAGATTTTACCCCTATTATCATAAGCTTATATTCTTTTTTTAATGATTTTCCATTTTTATTTTTTATATCTTTTTCTCAAAAATGGCGTTCAAAAAATATAGAGGTTAACATAGGAATGTAGGCTTTCCCGGCTGGCGTCAATGTTTTGTTTCAGTTGACACGTCAAGAAGAATACTTCGACCATGCCACTGAAGATGACTGCTGCAGTTGCAGTCGAAACGTTTGGAGATTATTAATACAGAAGACCACGGCAAAACCCGGAAACCAATCAAAACAAAAACAACACGAATTTTTTGTAATCACAAAAGTTCTTTTACCAGTACTCACCGCCTAACTGGGAAAAACTTTTCACATGTCGACTGATTACAGTCAGGAAGTCGACTGAATGAAATGAGAAAATATCGATAATCAAAAATGAAACTAGACTGCCGTTTCCTATTCTCTCTTATCTCATACAGCTAAACCGCATTTTCGATATTTGTCCAGACATCGGAACTGCTGCTTTGGATATTGATTTACATATGAGTGGTGGTCATGATAAGTATTATTGCCATAAATATATCGTATCAATTCTCATTATTATGATTGATCAGTGTATGCTAATTGTTTCTGAAAAATTATTCATTTTTATAAACACGACGCCATAAATAAAATTCCAATGATGTACATATATGGAGTTGACTTGACATACATTAAAATAATATACGGTCAATGTATACAAAATATAAGAATCTAAAATGTGTTTAAAAATCTGTTTTTCCGTTAAACAGCTGTCCACCCCTACAAACGACAACCCTCAGAAGTCGAAACCTGTGCGAGCTAAGGATTAACGAGGTCTTACCTTTTAACGTGTGATTCGTAACACGGGTTGGGCGATAGCAAGTGAAAGTCGATCGTTCAGACTGGGGATTGAACCACCGAACAACACTGCAGCCAATTTGAATGAGTGAACAAAGCACCCACGTCGAACCGCCTGGCTACCGACCAACCGTTTAGTATTATTTTTTTGAAAAAAATCGGTCAGGCTGCTCATTCTTCGAAACTCTTACCAACATTTGTGAATCTCAAAAAATGTTCATTAAAATTAATCAGTTTCGTTTGGAGATATATATTGAGTCTGTTTTATACTGACCCACACTTTTCCTAAAGTACAATGAAAAATCACATTGTTCACCTAATTCTACCAAAACACAGGGTAGTCCCAAGACATCAAGTCGAAAAAGAAAATTGATTTTCTCTTACTGGAGGTATCCAGATATACCCCAGGTATGTTATCCGATTCGTTGTAATTTTCAAGTTTTTATTTTTTTCACGTCTTTTCATGTATGTAAAATTTTTATCTTTATATGAAAGCTCAAGATTTCAGAAAATTTTAGAGCCTGCTAGGAATTGAGGATTTTTTAAATGTCCATTTCAACTACAAGAAATCGGCTTCGAGCTTCCATTAGAAGTTTGAGATAAAGAGGTGGAACGATTCGTATAACAGTTTGATCTTTCTAAAATATTTTTCAATATACAGGGTAACCAGTTAGAATGTGTTTTCCACTGAGAAATCGAATGTAAAATGAATGGATCACTGAATCACTTATCCACTGTATTCATGTAATCTTTATATTTTCAAAAAGTATTTTGTGGAAGAATCCGAATATGGAAAGCAATATATGTCATTACATTCAAAAAACTTAACTTTGCGCTACTTTCTGAAAAGTCTAATGCATTGATGTCTAAAATTTTTATCGGAAATATATTTTCATAACCTCACTTCTTCATCTTAAACTTCTAATGGAAGCTTAATGTGACATACACTGTATATCAAGTAAATTTGGACTCCCTTTGATTTAACTCTATTGATGCCATGATTTGGACCCCCCTGTATAAGCAAAACATGCATAACCAATAAAGAATGGAAGAGCGACTTGATTTATAGAAACTGTGCTATTTGAACCTATACTGAATTGTGTGCATGAACAAGCAGGAGGTTAGATGGAAAAAGGTGTAAGCACTAGATGTAAAAACACTTGGATGTACACAAGTTCAAATAAATTCAAAGAAAACTGTTTTCTAACATTCCAGGTACCATACTCGTTTAGTTAGTGCGTGTTAGTAACATATTTAGCACCTGGTTCGAAATTTTCCTGCACCACTTTCCCACTATCAAAACCTTACCCTTTGTAGATCTTTGTTGCGCTGGTGCCTAGCTAGTAATTCGAGATCCGACAAGTAAGCTAAACTTTCAGATTTGATTATAGCTCCTTCTAATTCGGGAGCAAGTTTTGGCGGGACGTTCTGCTTTTTCTTGCGAAGCAGCGAATTCAATTTCCAACCGGTTGGTGGCACTACTCGAATCGGCGAAAGCTTTTCCTTCAGATCAATGTCTGTAATTGTTTTAGTGGTATTTTTGGGGACATCGTAATCTGTTACAAAGGTGGAATTGTGAATAATAGGGTTGACTGTGACTTGTGTGGCATCAATCGAATGACTGATCTCGTTGTCACCTGTTATTTTGACTAGTGTAACTGATTTGCCTTTGGTGTTATTTGGGGAGGAGAACAATGAAATGACAGTGGTTGATTTGGTATTATGAATTGAGTATGATGTGGGTTTTATTTCGGGGTTGCTTCCGTTGATGCTCGATGTTGTGGACCAGTTGGGAGTGGGCCCGTGAGTTGGGGAGCTATAGCCTGAGGTGCTTTGGGAGTCAGGATAATGGACAACAACACTAGCACCCTTACCGTTCACTGACGGCTTCAAGGTGTATAATTCAGGTTGGCACTCTGTTAAAGGAGAAGTGATTTCGGCTATGGATCCTACAGCACTAAGAGTTTTTTCGCTACTCTCGCTAGCGTCGCTATTTCGCCAGACTGCCAGGGGTCTAGCCTGGCCTTCTGCAGACTTTGCCTCAGATGGCGTTTCAATTGTGTTAGGGCTTTCTAGATCTTGAATCAGTTGCAGAGCCGCCTCTAGTTCTTTGGAAAAGTCAGCATCACTGCTTTTGCCTTCAGATCGGCTGCTGCTCTTTGAAGTTTGGGTTTTTTCAGAAGTGGGAGCACTGTCACTAGTGGTACTTTGGGGTGAAGTGACACTAGCGGGCTCTTTCTTGCTCACTATAGCTTTCTGCAGTTCTTTCATGAGCGAAGCGTACTGAACTTTCTCCACTTGAGGGCTATTCGGCTCCACACGGCGCATAATAACAGACTGAGGAGCTTGGTAATGGAGTTCTTCTTCCTCTTTATTACTTAGAGCAGTATTCAGTCTGGAGCGATATAACGTGGGTTCTGTTAATTTCTCTAGATATTCATAAATTGGCGGATTATTGGATTGATTCAGGTTGAGACTTATTTGAGACGAGCTAGCAGATACTACTGGAGATTGTGAGCGTGAAAAACTTTTCATGTAGCATAGCTTTCTATCGCTGTTACTTGTGCTGTCGTCAGAAGCTTCTTCTATTTGAACAACGGGGTTATCTATAGAGTGGCCGCCGTTTTCCGTCACCTGTAAATATATATAATTATTTTAATATACATTCATAAGCGTTTTGGATATAGAAAAAATCCAAAAAATTGTCGTTTCATTTCAATCTGAATACATTTTTATCATATGAATTTGGAAAGTGTTACTCCGACACATTTTAAATTCAAAGCCAGACAGTTTTTGAATATGAGCTTTGGTAGGAAAATACCATAAAATTGGCCAGCGAGATTATCAGATTTGACTTGCTTCAATTTTTTCCTAT
Source organism: Leptinotarsa juncta (assembly GCA_015342185.1). Classification (NCBI taxonomy): domain Eukaryota; kingdom Metazoa; phylum Arthropoda; class Insecta; order Coleoptera; family Chrysomelidae; genus Leptinotarsa; species Leptinotarsa juncta. Next base: position 11,045 of record WOGJ01318163.1, read on the forward strand.
GGGGATACTTGAAGAACCACACTGGAAAATATGAAGGAAAAAATAAAGGCTGCTTTTCGAAAAGTGACGCCTCAAATGTTATTAAAAGTTATGCAGTCTTTCATAGAGTGGATCTTTGTAGTCAATAGGATGGTCGTCATTTCGAGCACCTACTTTGAATTAAATACATTTGTGTTTTATATTTTGTTGTTATGTCAGTTGAATAATAAAAAAATTGTTTAGTCTGTTTGATGAACTACTGTCAGAATATGAATGTATATTATAGCTTTATTTTAGTTAACAGTAAATATTTTCGATGAAGTGAAGTATAACAACTGTCAATGAGAATGCATTGAAATAAAAACTACTTTTGAAAAAGCCAATATCTGACAAAATATTTAGGTTAGGTATAGGGATCTCCAAAATAAAATGAAAGATAATTAAATTTCATATTGTTCAGACCAAAAAAATACAGGGAGTTCTATTTGAAATAACAAAGTTAACTTAGTCCGAAATTATAAAAAGTGAAAATGATTTTTGAATATTCTGTAATATATTGAGAATCGAGTTTTATTGAAATCAAGATGAATTATACAAGCTATTATGGCCAAAATTAAAAAATACCTACTCATCTGGATTTGATGAAGTACCAGGGTTTCTTTCAAGAAAAATTTTAGGCTCTATAATCTCATCAGGAATTTTTCCGAATCTCCTTAAAACGGGTAAAGTCATTCCCATATATAAAAAAGGCGATCCAAATAACATGAGAAATTTTCGACCGCTCATAGTGCCATCTGTTTTCTCGTGAATATGCTTATTTGAACAGACTATCCTCGACAAGAAGCTTCTATCTACAGAGTAGAGCAAAAATAGTATACGTGGCTTATGAGCACTGTTGCAGGACAGTGGGACGCGTATGGGATCTTTCACCCCGTGTGGTTACCTGGATCTGCACTGCAATAATAAGACCTGTGTTAACGTATGGAGCCACTGCATGGGGACCGAAAGTTCTACAAGCAACGGCCATCCAAAAATTATATCAAATACAGCGACTGGCTTATTTAAACATCACAGGGGCCATGAGAACAACACCAACCGCGGCAATGGAATTATTCACCTCGAAGTAGGAATGGGTCAATTGAGGCTGGGCCTGTGGCGGGAAGCTCTTACTGCGCAACCTCTGCTGCAGGCAACAAGAAATTGACCTGTCTTTTAAATGGATGCTTACTGACTCCCAAGACAATATTTTATCTTACATGATTGAGTGTGGTTTTTGATGTTTTTCATTGCTGAATATTCGAGGTTTGCTGCAGGCAACAAGTGATGCAACTGAACCCAGGTTTGTGTTTAATAAACCCTACAAAATACAAATCAAGCAGAACATAGAGTCAGATGATACAAATGCAATACGGATTTATACAGACGGCTCAAAAACCAAAGAAGGCTCAGGGTGTGGAGTGTACTCCAGATCACTAAGCCTAAGAATTGAGTGGGGAATGGGAGGAAATGCCAGCGTGGTCCAAACAGAACTAGCTGGTATCTCAATTGCCACAAAAGAAGTAACCAAGAAAGAAATTTCTGGCAAAAACATAACAATCTACACTGACAGCAGATAAGCCCTATTAGCCTTGAAGAGACAACGTATAACCTCAGGCTAGTGTCACCAAGATTCAGCCAAAGCCTCGGTAGATAATAACATTATTCTGAAGTGGGTGAAAGGGCATGACATGGCATTGCCGACTCTTTAGCCAAGGAAGCGGCTGGACTAAGAATTTTAGGACCCAGTGGCTCCTACGGCCTGATGATTTCGACAATTGCGGAACTACTCAAATGTTACACCCATGCTCAATCCTTAAAGAGATGGGACGAAACCAAAGGATGTAATCTTGACAGGATCACCCTGGGCGACCCTGGGAAGCTGGCGCCGAAAAAATCACTAGCAATGACCAGGAAAAACCTACGCCTAACAGTAGGATTTCTGACTGGCCATTGTCAACTAAGGAAACACCTCCATAATATGAGGCTAGTGGACACACCTCTATGCAGGATGTGTGAACAGGAAGATGAGAGAGCGTGTGTTCGGCGAGTCTTGGCCTACACCTGCCAATATAAAGATGTCTCCCAGTGACCTGTCCACCTCCCTGAAAAGGACAGGATGGACGATGACCTAGGAGGACAACCCCTCGGGAGAATGTACAATGGGCCACATGTGGCCTAAGTGCTGTGGGCTTACACTCAC
>WOGJ01318346.1:0-10082 GCA_015342185.1 Leptinotarsa juncta
CAAACATTTGTAACTAAAATCGGTTCAAACTGGACATAAGCGGCAAATTTAAATGAGGTGCGTTCTTTTGCCTCGTGCGTGTGTTTTCCCCCAACTACCCTTTACCTACCTACAGTGCAGGTTAGTGGATTGACACCTATCAGAAAACAACTACTCCCCTGGCTTATACCACGGAGGACGTTGAATTAGATTTGACAGGTGTCAGTGCAGAATTCTTCACTGATGTTATTTCTACATAAACTGTTGGCAAAATAACTGCCGGAATCGATTTTCAATTATTGGAACATACTTACAGACCGGTTTCGGACTGTTTGATCACTCGTCACTATCATAATAAAAAATCTGAATCTCTCAGAGTATCATTTCTCGAACTAGGCCGAAACGAACGACAAACAATATGTTTGTCATCGCCCCATCTATCTGTGAACGAAGTAACCAACATTCCTTGAACTAGGCTAAAGCAAACGCCTTTCGTGGTACTAGCCAGGGGAGTAGTTGTTTTTCGAAAAGTATCAGTCCATTAACCTACAGTACAGGTGAGTTGGGACTGGCCTGAATGAAATGTTTTTGCAGGAAATACAATTTATGGATTCAGAAATTCAATATTCATCTAAACTGATAATCCTTCAAATACCATTTAGTGGAAGTTCGTTACATGTCATTTTTGTTTTGTAAAGTGGCCTTACTAGAGATAGGAGAGATTTTATAGGTACCTAATAATTTGACATGACCCTTTTTTTAATGATTTGATGAAAACACTTTTTTTGTCCCACCACCAGGACTGACAATTTCGTTCCACATGATTTGTTCGCCGCGATTTTCTTTTCCGGTGGAAAATAAACCAAAGTTCATTATGAGTTTACAATGAAAAAAACGTTTCAGAAGTATTGAATATTCCACGTGAAATTCCTTTTACAGACAGGAACTGTAAGAAGTTCGGAAGTTACGTACCTTCTGATGAGTTCAAGATGTTTTCCGTTTCAACATAGAGTAATACATTCACCAGAATGATTTCATCCGAAACGGAAATATCTTTCTTTGTGAAAGATATAGAAGTTTGGGAAAACAAATTTTGTTCACTTGAGTGCAATGCTAATATCGAATGGGTGGTGAATGATAAATTATATTGAATATAGAATAAAGAAAATACTTTTGTCTAGTTTCTGCTGTGTTTATTAATTCGTTACGCCCGGTTTATGCTTATAAGGCCATTTTCAAGTTACTCGAAAGGTTACTTGAAGATTAAAACTGTTCTTAATCTTCCTCTTTGAAGATGATCACTTGGTGATCGAAACATGTGTCGAGGTGTAAAAATAACGATTTGGTGTGGGATGTGGGAAAAAACTGCCGTAATATTCACTAGTAGATAAGGAAACATTGTTAAATTAATTTAAGACAATTAATAAAGACAACATTGTATGTAGATTTAGTTTAATCTTTCCCTTGAAGATGATCACTTGGTAATTGATACATGTGTCGAGGTGTTAAAAATAACGGTTTTGTGTTGGAGTTAAACCCTAGTAATATTCATTACTACACCAAAGATTCCAAACAGTGCATCACAAGTAAAAACTGTTTTTTGCTGCTTGGGAGTCGACCGACCTCTCTCCAGAAAACATAACAGTTTCATAGTTTTTCTCCCATCTTTCCATAATATCATTTCAACATTCTTGTTTCCTTAACCCTTTGTTGAATATTCATTGTATTCTTTTGGACTGGACACAATTTGGGTTGTCTAAGAATCGCTCGTCTCCACATTCGTATGAAGCATGATCTGTAGTCTTGGACTCCCAGTTTCATTTGCCTACAATTACGGTGTTCATTATATAGTTGACCCCTCGATGGACAGTGTTCTCTAATTATTCTGAACCAATCAATTTTCTATTGACGCAATTCTTCAGTTCTAATCTCGGACATTCCCTTTATAAAAGTTTCTCCATGTGTGCTCCTTGGCGTATTGTCAAGTACTCTTCATGTTTGTTAGAACCCCTACAACTGATTCAGATTGGAGTTGATCCGTGCCTAGCACACTCATCAGTTTTTCATTGCCTGTGATTCCTGAGTGTGATGACATTCTGTAGAGTCAATCGGTTCCTTCAGTTCCCAATACTCCCTAGACTATATTCCACATATACAAAGTGTTTATTGAACGTGCGGTAAAAATTAGGGAACTATTCCTTGGACTATTCTAAGGATATTTTGTCCCTTGTTGATTTTTAATAGGGTGCTTTGTTTCAAAGATACGGGGCGAAAAAAATTTCGACAATAACAATTTTGGTAATTTTAAAATTATTAACGTAGCCGAAATAAAAATATAGCGTACTACACTGGACTTACCAAGTAATAAAAAATGTAACAATTCCGTTGGTACCTATCAACAACATTCCGATTACTACAAACGATTGCAGACATTCAATTTGAATAGTATGTTTCGTTAGTGATCATTTGTATGTGTCGAATAGGTTGAAACTGATTGACTGTATATTTGACATGCATTTCTGTGTTTAATATTTAAAGTTAGTGAAGTCCTCTATCATGAATGGCTGTAGTAACGCAGAGATGGCTGAAATGCATTTCATTTATGGACTTGCTGATGGGAATTCATTGGAAGCTAGGCTGTTGTACAGTGAACGATTTCATAATCGTAATGTGCCTAACAGAAAAATCTTCCAAACTATACATAATCGACTTCGTAAAACAGGAGCATTGAAGCGAAATGGGAGACCAGGAAGGCCAATGTCATTAAGAACTGTAGAAGTATAAGAGAAAGTGCTGGTCATGATAGAAGAAGATCAAGGTACCCCTACTCGAAAAATTGCAAATACTCCAAATGTAAGTAACGGGATGATTTGAAACATTCTTGGAGACTTTTTGTTGTACCCATACTACATACGAGTTCAGGCAGATTTTCTTGCATTGTCAATGGCTTTTGCGCACATTGGTTCATATCTCTCAACTACTGACGCTTATTCTTTTTACCGATGAACCCAGTTTTTCAAGAAATGCCAAAAAGAGTTTTCACAATAACCATGTTTGATTGTGAATAAAATCCATATGAGGTGCTTGAAGATCGTTTCAACATCAGTTTTTATTAAACGTTCGGATGGGAATTGTAGGTGACTTCCCAATTAGATCGGCCTGCTCAATCACCGGACTCAAACCCTCTGGAATATTTCCTAGAGGGGTAGTCATTTTCAACGATTTTTGTAGATTAGGAAACATTATATGTGATTTTTGGTAATAAATTGATATTGTCGAAATTCTTTTTCGCCACGTATCTTCGAAACAAAGCGTCGTATCAAAAATCATCAAGGGACAAAATATCCTTAGACTAGTCCAAATAATACTAATTTTTGCAGTCGGTAGATTGTCTTTAAACGGTAAATGTGTTTGTTAGTCGTTATGGTTTAATTAATTCCTTTCGGGTTGAAAATTAATAATTTAGTCTTTCAAAATAAATACGATAATAGCAAATATTTATACTGAGTAAAGATTATTTCAGCTACTGTTGCCATTCTAGTTCGTCATAAGACGTGTCAATATCATTCACATTCATTACAAATCATTAAATTTGTCGCTCTATAATATTGTCTAATTTCCACATTTTTTGGCTCCACTTTGTGCTGCACGTGATCAATACATTTTTCAACTTTTCAGAAATGATGGTAGCTTTCGCATTATGGAAAATGTTTTAATGTCAGTCAGCAAATTCAAAAGTGGTATTATATATCAGCTCAAATTAACTCAATGGGATTGAGTTCGCAGTGATGTGGTAGTAATCTTGAAACAATTTTATTTTGAGCTTTAGCCATTCCATCAGTAATATATTTATTATATTGTTTCCTAAGAGTTCCACATTGAGTAACGTTTCTTCAAATTAGACACTTTTAGAACGCAGTCAGTCTTGAATATCTGATTTCCTCAATGCTGTAGTTAACATTTTTTCCAGTTTCCGTTATTAATGAGTTTTGGCAAAATATTTTTAAACTATTTTTTTTTTTTGGGAAAGAAAGTTTTTGGCTTTCTACTACTCCATCTTGATACAAAAAAGAAGGATGAGGGAATCTTCCAAAGAAAATTAATTAATCACTCCTAAAAAATATAACCCCTTCAATTCAAATAGAAAGTTTTATTTCTCATTTTTTGTGATGATCTCGTACCAAGTACCTAGTAAGGGCTACATCCATCAATTTATTTATTTATCAAAACTTTTTGTGTCCTTCATTCAAAAACAGCATAATGTTTTTTCAAGCAATGGTAACTATAGCAGCGGAAAGCAGTAATTAATCACAGGACTCTGAAATAATGAAAAACCGAAGTCAATCTGTAACAAAATGAAGCATTTTCAAAATTGTATATAATGAAACGCATTTCATAAATTAACAAAGAAATCTCACTGGTACTTAGTAAAATTGACACGTGTTTACTGGAATATGAAACATATGAACGAAATCATCATTTATTAAAAAAATTTCAACTCGACCCTGACATTTCAGGTAATTGAAAAAAAAATCATATTTCTCTGTTCGTTTTTGAGTGATTGTTGCATCATTGTAACACATTAGTAAATATTCTATATTCATATTTATATTTGGAATATAATCCGCGTATATGTTGTCCTGACAAAGATAATGACGATACCACAAGCTAGACATTTATCTGCAATCTCACAAATACAACCGTTCTATACAAGTCAAGCACAAGTGAAGTTTCTCCAGAATTAGTAGAATAACTTAACTCACTTATATGTAAGGACAATGGTTTGTCTTCTCATAAAAATGCCATCTGTGCGGTCAACAGAGAACTCAATTCTTGAATATCAATGATGAACAAAGCTACACAAGGCGGTTAGTTGCAAAGCCAAGCTTTGTCATCATCGACCGCAAACAAGATTCGTCCTCCCTCTTTCACTATAAGGCAACTAGTAGAAAATTCAGACTCAAACGCAACGCATTTGTGATTCAACACCAGACAGCACTCTCTAGGCCCGCCATAAGTCTCATCTGTGGTACTAGGCTTAACCACGGATACACTGTTGAACTCAACTATCCCTAAAGGACAAGTAGGAGCGATGATTCCTTTTCTCACGAAGACATCATATGTGGGATCCACATTAAAACACAATTTGAATATCAAAGATGAACGAGATCCCCAAGGCAGTATGCTGCAGAGTTGAGCTTTCAAATCGATCAATGACGAGATTCATCCACTATCTTCCATTGTACATTGTACAACACATTCAAGATTTGAAACTAGACATCGCTATTTTGATCTGTCATTAGTCTAATCAGTGGTGTTACGCTGAACCATGAATGCATTCTTCCATGCTCTCCCTGGATTAGAGTGCCCTGAGATAAGATATTGCCCTCACTGTGTTTGTGTGCAGAAGGTACACTCTCACCCCGTCCCCGTCCACCCCCCACTCACTTCTGAGTGGTCCTCAACCTGCTGCTTGGCACTTCAGCAAGAGTGAAATTCGACCACTCTAGGGCGGAAGTCAGCTTCTGGCGCTCTTACTCCCTTGTCTGATTATTTTTGAAACCTGACTCTATTATAGGTAGAGTGCGGATGGTGGTCACCTGGAGATGAGTGTTGTGTGTCGCGGATCACGCAACACTCTGTTGGAATATAGATCAACAATTGATTCAAGTACTGGGTGCTAAGATACAGGTCCAGGTATATGAATCGGTTGGGTATGTAGCTGGAATGGAGAGTAGGAGCAGTTCAACTTGGAGATCCATGATATTCCTGTATTCGGTAATGTGATAGAGGAGTGTGTAGAGCAGCTTCAACCAGCTCAAATCTCTGAATGTTAGTCTCCTGTTTGACTTCCAGATACCATGCTTCCTCAGTCCACGGAATCTCTTGTCCGTTGCTTTGAAGACGTCCAGAAATATCGCTTCGGTGCGGTGTGGTGACCTTTGCCCAGGTTGAAGCCTTCAATCGTGCAGTTCGTCAATCTGGTCTTCAAGTTTTTTCAATGTGATACGTTCTGTCACCTTGCTAATTAATGGGATCAAGCCTATCAACCGATGATTGTCGATGAATGTGTCGTTTTAGACTTCGGCCTCCCTGAACGGGTGAGGAAAGTGTTGTAGTCGTATTGTAGCCTTGATGGTGTTCGATATTGCCACTTTACCCTTCCTGGGTAGGGCATTCAGCGCTCGGTTCGTGATAGAATCCGGGCCTGGGGATTTTCAAGTAGTAAGGCCTCTCAAGATGCCTCTAACTTACTCGAGGGAAGTGAGATTCTGGGGTTGTGCGTCGTCCATTCGTTGTTGTTTCATTCTTGGCAGGTCTCTTAGAGCTGTGGCTCGATGTTTTCCATCTCGTCTGTAATAGAGACCTCATTTTTTCTAAATAGTTTTTTTAAATAGTCAGCAAATGCTATCAATTTCTTTTATATCAGTGTATACGATACCTTGCTTATCGTGTATTGACGGGGTGGTTTTTGGCGACCCTACACCAAGTAACCATTGGTATCTTCTTTTATTCTGATCCTGTTGAGCTCCATCACTTTCTGTGTTATCTGGTAGTGAAGATTGAAACAGGATCGCCTGTTGCATTCATATCGTGGCGTTTTCCAAGTTGGTCTTTGTTTTAATGCAAATGACGTTTTTTATCACGTCGAGAACCGTGCGCTAGAATTTACTCCAGTCCATGATCTTCTCCATTGAGTTATTTGGCTCCACTTCACCTATTATCACTGTGAATAGGACAGGGTTGTGTTCAGGTAATACTTACTCTAACATCTCCATCTCCGAAGTGGCGATGTTCTGCATCACAAATGTATTACTGGACTCAACTGTCCTAAATGAACAAGCCTGTGTTAGGGAGAACGATGACTTCTCTCCTCATGACGATGCTATCTATGGGATCGACAGAGAACTGAAGTCTCAAATATAAAAAAGCTCCTTCCTCCAAAGTAGACGACGAATCTCGTCGGTGATGGGTGACTATTTTGGTGACTACCAGGTGACTATCTGGAAAGCATCATTCATCTTCGATATTCGAATGATTCTGATTTTTAGAACCACTGGTAGCAAAGAAGAATAATATCAGCAGTTGTTGTGAATGAGTAGTATTTGATCTGATTTACATATTAATAACACTATATAAATGAATATATGACGTTTTAATTGACATATCTTTGATAATTTGATAACTAATGATGTAACGAGTTTTCCAATATATGTAATACGCCACATTCTTCCACGCTTATTGAATTACTTTCTTTCAACTATATAATCGTTGAGGCGCAATGGAAGTTTAACAGGACGGCCTGATCTTTCCAACTCTGTTATGTTGCTTGGTGGATGTGGTATTTGATCATCAGATACTTCAACTTGATCTGATTCAAACACCTCATTTTAAATATTATCTAGTTGATTGGTCTATTCATCTTGCACTGAAGTCGTCACCAAATCAGTTATATTTGGCTGTTTTGATTGATCTTCATAAGAAGTTTCTACTTCAGGTGCGAAAAAGACGGATTTACTTTTGGGCAATTTGATCAATATTATCGATCGATCTTATGTCTCTTCAAAATATATCTATCATCTAGTTTCCATAACTGTTTTTCATAATTGTTTATAATTTATGTAATACCTTGTTTAAACTGTTTCTCCCACGCTAAATTGCCTTTTTATTTGATAGTGCTGATTTTTCATGAACGGGTTTCAAAGCATTCAGCGTGATACGAATCTGTCTATTAAGAAATAGCTCTGATGGTGCCTTTGAAGTAGACAGTATATCATGAACTTTCTGTTGCATAGAAAAAGGTTCATCAGCCGTAGCAGCAAGTATGTGTTTAATTTCTTGAAATTTTCACTGGTGAATAAAGTTGCATTATCGGAAACCATAACATCGGGAAATGCATCACGAGAAAATATTGCCCTTTTGTATTTTGCATCGATAACAACAAGAAAATGATGATTTCGAAACGGCCCTGCATTGTCGACATGTATTCACTGCCAATTATTTTCTGATGCAATCTATGGGTGCAATAGTGCTCTTGAAGGGTTTGGCTAAGCAGAGGCAAAGGATGGGCATGGGATCAATGTCTTTATCAATAGATTTCCAGTAAACGTAACGTGTGGCTGATTATTTCATTTTAGTCATCCCAATGTGAGTATGATGAAGCTCTTTCAAAACTGCTGCTTGTAAAGATGTAGGTATAACAACACGCTGGCCTTTGAATAACACATCGCAGTCTACAGTGAATTCTGCTTTGCAATTTGAATCCTGTTTGAGATCTTTCAAAAGTGCTGACAGTGTTTCGTTCTTAAGTGTTTCCTTTTTCAGCGTTTCATAAGACAGTTCTGATGTAGTTATTTGTGAAATGTTAGAATTACATAAATGATGAACTTCGTTATTGATTACTTAATCCATTTGAAGATTTGCTGAAACTGGTGCCCTTGAAAGTCAATCTACATTCGAATTATCTTTTCCTTTCCTAAATTATGTAATTGAATACAGACAAAAATGTAGCTTATCTTTGAAGTCTAGTTGAAGTCATCTTGGGAATCTTTGCGTTCTGATGAAAAATTCTTACAAGCGGTTGATTATCCGTAATGAGTGTGAATGGGCGTGCAAACAAATATTAGAGAAATCGATTCACAAAAAAAATGATGGCCAAGGCTTCTCTATCGAGTTGAGAGTAACCTTGTTCTGCAGAAGTCAAAGACCTTGAAGCAAATGCGATAGGCCGTTCATTATCAATCACAACTTGTGACAATGTGACCATTAGGACTTGCGTCGCATGCAAGTTGCACTGGTAACGATAGATTGAAAGGCATAAGAACTTGGTAACTGGCAATTTCTTGTTTGAGTTTGATAAAAGCTGCTTCACATTCTGCTGTCCACCTGAATCTGACATTGTTTTTCAGCAGGTGACGAAGAGGAGCAGTTTTACTTGAATTGTTAGGAATGAATCTTGCATAATATGTAACCATGCCTAAGAATCTTCTGAGTTCTTCCACTGACGTCGGCTTCGCCATATTTATGAATGCAGTAACTTGTTTGGGTGACTTTGATATTGAATTGAATTTTATGACATGTCGTAAAAACTCAATTTTATTTCGAAAAAATTTGCATTTGCGTATATTGAGATGCAAGTCATATTTCTGTAATTGATCAAAACATGCATAGAGATTTGTTACACATTCTTCTCTACTATTTCCATGAACCAGTATGTCATCAAAATAAAATTCGGTATTAGGTACCTACTTCTCGTAAAATCTGATCCATGATACGGTTAAATTCTTATGGGGCTGTTTTTATTCCAAAAGATAATCGATTCATCCTGTGCCTAGTAATTGTTTGAATTTCACTCGATTTTTCATCAACCTTGATATGAATATAGGCTTTATATAAATTGAGCCTACAGAAGAATCGAGAATTACGTAGACTATTCAAAGTGTCTTCGATTTTCCGAATTGGATAATGTGAATTCATAAGTCGTTCATTGACTCCGACTTTGTAATGGACAGCCAAACGTACGCCTCCATCTGCCTTTGGTATTACGACTAATGGTGATCCCCAGTCAGATATCGTTATTTTCGTTATGATTTCTGCATTTTCAAGTGCATCCAACTCTTTTTCAACCTATGTGCTGAGTGCGTAAGGAATTTCACGTTCACGATGGAAACATGACTTCACGTAACTTGAGAACAACATTGAAACCTGGAAACATCCAATTTTCTCTTTGAAAACATTTGGATATTTTGCGCTCAGTTCCTCTACAATCCACAGATTGAATCTTTCAGAGGAAACTGAAGTGTTTTATTGACTTAGTTGATTCAAATCTATCTTGAGGCGTCGGATCCAAACTCTACCAAGAATAGCAGCGTAATTATCTGGCACAATGTAAACATCTTCTTTTATTTTGATGTTACCATAAGAAACGTTAACTACAATCTCCCCATCGGGTATGAAAACATCTTGAGAATAGGAGCGGAATCCGATGGTTGCTGGTTCAAGAGGAATATTCATATTCAAATCTTGTAATTGTTGACGTGGAAGAAACGTATCTACTTCGAATTTGATTGGTTTTCCTTCTATCTTGACGTGGGCGTAATAAC
>WOGJ01318522.1:0-14427 GCA_015342185.1 Leptinotarsa juncta
AAAAAAAATTATTTAAAAATTTTTCGCTATATCCAAGGTTTAGCAACTAAATAGCAACTAAATATTCTGTAAAGATCAAAGGAAAAGTATATAATTTATTGAGTAATCTTGCTACCTTGATATCACTATAGCATTATTTGCGATTTTTATGGATCGGCACGAGCAACAAAATCGTTGTTTTGGCAACTAATTATCAACGAATTAGGTACAAATTGATGATTTTTTTTGCAATTTTGCTGGATCCCCTTTGCTAGCCTGGTAGGGCTCGTCTATTGTCAAAATAAAAAGGCCGCTGATAGTATTAAATCGGAAATCAAGATGAAAAGAAATTAAAAATACTTAACAGCCCGTTGAGGGAGAAGTAGCAGTTTTTTAAGAAGTGCTTGAAGGGCACAATGCTGTGGCTTTTAATATTATTGAGAATATCATTCCTATAACGATGTGATTATAAAGTTAGTTTGGAATCTATATAAATAACGAAATTTAGATTGATTCAAAAATTACATTGAAAGTTGGGGAATATGAATCATTAGAATCGATCGTTTCAGTTCATAGCCTATAGTTTCAACGTATATGTTGTTGAAAATTCAAAACAAATCAATTAATGCACTATTTATTCCTAAAATAGTTATTGGCATTTGATCAAAGTTACTTTCAATACCAACTTCTAATGAATACCATTTTGGAAGTTCTATTTCTTCAATCATTTCCAAGTTAATCATAATATGCCGAAGAATGTTTTGTTTCACTCACTTCGTTGAAGAAGTCATTCTAAGATTGTTCTCAACTTGTCCGTTTGTCCTTTTTTCAACAATTCCCAACTAATTTACCTCATGTGCCTTATTCTCATTCACTTATTAATTAATTTCCCCACCTTTTATAACGAATTTAAAAAGATATTCAATCATCAAAAATTAAATTCAGTTCATTTTCAATGAATACGTAATAATTAAATTTGAAATCATACAGATTAATCGAGCGAAGCAATGAATATCAAAAATCCTTAGAGAAAACAATCACTACAGGTTAAAATGACACGTCATTATAGTAGAGTCTGTTCATCATACTCATTAAACAAAAGATCGTAAAAGTTCAGTAACTTTAAGAGCCAACAAACGCCTGCACCCCAATAATTAATTCTTTCCAAACTTTTACTCGCGTACCTTACATTACGACGAAAGTTCACAATTCGGCCGATTCTTTCGATGCGTGGTGCCCTTCTTCTCCCATATTCGTGTTTTATTGCGGGGAGTAAAGGGGAGGACTTTATCCTTTAGACTCGGATATGCATGTATCAAGTGTCCGCGGGGAAAGAGAGGAACGAGGGGACACCGCTCGGTCTGCTTGATCAATAAGTATCCGCGGCTAGTGGCTAGCGGTTGCTAGGGCGAGGGCGGGTTGCTAGGCAGTGTGGTCGCTAACAACCCTCGGGGGTAGCACTGTGATGGCGTCATGGCTACCGGCGCCATGTTTACCCACCTGCTTCATGTGTTAGAGTTGTTTGTTTTCAATTTCCACTTTATACATGCTCTTATGCTGATCTCGAGATAGAATCCGGGAACGTTTGGAGAAGTAGGAGGAAAACCAGCAGTGCTGTGTAAACTTGGAAACGCTAACGTTAGAAGTTGGAAAGTGGTGAATTGGATTATGAAAATTCGAAAGAATCTGTAATTTTTAGCAAGGCATTTCAATCATGCCTTTTTTAGATAAAGTTTCTCAAGATATCATAGGAAACACCCTTTTGGGTGTTCCACCTCACCATCATTTTACAGTTAAAACATGAATAAAAAAATCTTTTTTAGTTAAGGAAAGGAGTTTTTCAAATGTATCACTGTTTCAAGAACAATCATCAGTTAACTCCCAAACAAACGAAAAAATGTTTGATCATTATAAATAATTATAGTCAGTATTCATGTGAATTTCGAGACATCAGTTGTGATGAGTGAAACTAGTTGAATGAGAACATTTAGATTCTGATGAAATAATATGTATATTCAATGTTCTGTCCTTATTTATTGGTTGATGAGATCCTTAGTTTCAATAGCACAGCTCGCTTCTTCCTAACACAAGTCATACAGTGATTTCAGAGAAGCTAATTCATAACCGGTGCTATAAAAATAATTTGAAGACATCAACAGCAACACACTTTTGGTTAGCAAGTTATAGGCGGAACGTTTAATAGGCTAAATTCTAATTATTCCATAGCTCACCAGACCATATAACTTTCTTTCAGAAACATTGGAATACTGACTGAATTTGAGCTTCCTCAAACTTTCTAGAAGAAGACTTCTAATATTTGAAGAGATGTGAATACCTGTAATAGTTATGTAAACACATTTTCGGAATATTTTACAGTGAACAACTACAAAACTTTCCTTGTAGCTATATAACGTAGATATAAATTTCATTGAAATGAAAATTACACATGAAAGAATTTTTCATTTGCAAGTCCCATACCATTCTCGTCTAAATGCAATAGTTCATAGTAACGAGTATATATACCTAATATAACTCATGTCTCTCTGTCAAAAATGTGACTGGAGTGTACAAGTCATATATAGTATGGACTTCTGAAGATGAAAATGAAACCAAAAACAGCAAACAGTTTCAAAAGATGGCACGAAAGTCTAAATCTACAAATACCTGAAATGTGATCAAGTAAATTTGGAATCATGGGTATATACTGGATCTATACCTATACTTTATCAGAATTGTGAAATATTATAATTCTGCCGATCAATTTGACAACAGCACGAGATGAAATTTTTGGTTTGAAATGGAGAATAACGGACTGTTTGTAATGACACCACTGCTAATAAGTGTATTTTGAGAGCCACATTCTGAAGTTTCCAGATTCTTCAAAGAATCCAGATCAAATGAAGATTTGAATTTTTCTATTCTGTGTCAAATAAAAATTTTTAAAAAATGTTCAAGTCTCATCTGAAATACACGTGTAATGGTACTTCACCTCTGATATATACAGTTTAACAATGAACATATTTTTCCCTCGCAGTATATGGAAAACTTCTTATAATTTGAAGTAGAATATCCCCGGAGCAAAGAAATACGTTCAGAAAATGAGCAACTTAGAAATGAAAGTTGAATGTAAAAACTGATTTGGGTTGATGAAAGGGCAACCTGTTGAATATCTTCCATAATTATTAAAATGGAGAGAAGAAGACAAAGACCGGATGTAAGAAAAACAGATCGAATTACCGGATAACATTTTAATAATGAGAGTTTGCTTCCACATTCCGTTTGCGACTGCAAATTCTCCAAGGTTTATGAATGGTATGCTGAAGTATTCTGTAATTGCTTGTAGTAATCATTCAGTGTTCTTAACTCTCGCGCAAAAACTGGCATGCTGACAATTTCAATATGGGTCAAAGGTTAAACAAGTTCAGCTATTATTGCCAAAAATGTTTGCTATCAATTGATGATTTTTTAGTTATCGATGAGGTTCACTTCATTCAATCAGTCATTGTTGTATGATTGCCAACAACATTCGTTCGAGCACTACCAAACTATCCTTAACTTTCACTGAGTTACAGGTATCTCTTCAAAATTGGCAAGGCTGTCATGTTGTTCTTTTCAGAAAACCCTGTCATTTAATAACCACATCATAAAATACATGAGAAATAACTAGTCCACCATTTTTATCTTTCGTATTCTTTTCAGCAAACCATTTTATATGATGAAAATGCATGAAAATAACTAGCCCGCTCCAAGAGCGGTACATGTGCGAAAGTAACGATTCACATTGGATTTGAATCCGTGAAGATTAAATTCATTTGAAAAAACGTTGATGTAGAAGTTTATTACACATCAACGTAGTTCTCCAAATGAAAGAGTTCTGGAATAGTGAAGTTCGAGGTGTATTGAGTTGAACATAAAAACGATGAGAAGTCACAGTCCGCTGCATATTTCTGATATGCATATTTCTGATATGGTCATTTAAACACCTTCCGTGAAAATATCTATGAAAAAGTGACTAATCTCCAATCTTCCTTCGATATTCCAGACTATTAAGGTAACAAGTGATGTTCGTGTCTCCAATCAGGGTGATGGCTTTATTCAGGATGGAATCCAATAGCTTCAGGGTATGCTCCGGAGCTACATACATGAGAAGAATACTCAAAGAAGATCTGATCTGAGGTTTATAAAATTTTTGGTTCAGAATAGTGTTTCGAACTTTTGGGAAGCAGCCTCTGCAATTCCAGCGACATGCTTGTACCAAAATTATAGTAGTATTGAATTGAACCTGATTACTTTCACTTCAATTCAAAATCACCTCTAGATCCTCATTAAGATATATAACTTCCTGCTGCCGATGAAGATGTGCATCCACAGCCGATGTCCTGGAATTCAAATGAAATGTCAAGACAAAGGTGCTATCGTCAGTAAAGCAATATGTTGGATTCTTGTTTTTTTCCAATAAGTCGTTGATATACAGTAAAAAAGGTATAGGAGACAATAGGAATCACACGTAAGTTTCTACTTCTGAGAGTTGTCGTTCATACGGTGTATCAGCTGATTAACGGTAAAACAGATTTTCAACAGATGTATATAAAGAAGAAAAACATTTTTTCATATATTTCAAGTTGGAAACAGTTTTGCTTCCAGGATTTTGGGATCTTTGTTGGAGCTGTAAATAGACTTTGTCTTTGAGGATAATAGAACTAGGTACCGAGTAAGCTGCAACTAGTGATTTGAAAATGTTTTGTCATTATTGCTTTATTCATATGCAATCTAGTTTTGTATATACTCCTTCATTTGGTCAAATTTTGGCGTTCACACAGCATTATCAATAAATGTAGATGTGGGCTAACCGACGTTCCATGTTTCTCAAACTGTTTTTATATGATTTCGCTTGCGTTAATCATAATGAGGGTATTTCCTGATTTGTTACATCCAGCTTCTCATTTATTCATTTCTTGTAGTTGTTGATTACTTTTGATTACGAAATCACGAATTCTCGTTTGCTTTGTTAATTACTTTTCGATTTCGATGCCTTCTCTAATTTGTGGGATTGTGAGGAGTATTATTTGGACTATCTGCTTAGTAGAATAAAAAGTGATTGTAATTTTGTCATGTATGAAGATGACGCTGGAAAAAGGCAGAAGATTTTTGCTTAGCTCTGAAAAGATTTTTTTGTGCTTCTTGTCTCTGACAGATATTCCTTTATTGGTCGGTCTGACTCATATATTGTTGATTATGTACTGTCACTCCTCGATTTCTCTTGTTCTCTTGTGGTCTGGTTGATTGTAGTTAATAGGTGCTTTTTATATTGGCGGTCCTCAATATTCTCATAACTTAGTTAACAACATCTTCGATAAAAGGCAGTGTTACAGTATTTTTGTCTTGTGCTAGGTCTTGTATCTTGTGCTAGGTGTATGTTCTTATTTCTATGAAATTTTTTGTTTTTAAATAGTTTCGCAATAATTTTATCGCAGTACTTCTGTAATATATTCTAGTCCAGCTACCCTGTTTATTGTTTCTGATAGGCAACAATAGCCTTTTATTACAGCGTTTATGATGATCAGGACTTCCGCTTCGTAAGGGCTGGGAGTTGGTTCTTTATGATACAAATAAATTAAGTTTCTTATTCCAAAAGCTGGCTATTTTCTAATACAAACACAAATATCTAAATATTATATTGTTTGCCTTATGTTACGAATGAATGTGCTTTGAACCCTTCCCAACAAAGTGAAATATATTTCACGACAAAGTCATGCTCAATGGTGTTTTCATAACTGTAAAAATATGCCAACTGCACTAAGTAATGAATAACTTCGAGAATCGAATTATGTTACCTATGAAAAAATTCGCAAATCTAACACAATCGTTACCGACATCTGCCCGCGTTCGGGTTCCGTTCTCGCCGATGACGCTTCATTGCTTAGACCGCCCCCCTACTCCCGCGCATCATCCCCCGGTCGTTTTACAGTAGACGCGTCGCGTAATGGCTTACGGCGTTGCATCAAGTTAATCTTATCGTGATAACTTTTCAACGATTCGTTCAAATTACTTAGTGTTAAAGACAAAGTGTATCTATGTTAAATACTCAAAACGACAATCATATCAATTTATATGAGAATTTAACAGATATTCTTGAATGTGAATTGTAAAAAATAATCAATTTATTTGTATTTGTGACTCAGTATTTTGCATATAGTGGCTACCACATAAAAATATCTGTTTAAAATATGTTTCCGTTATTCAGCTGTCGCCCCCATACGAACGACAACTCTCAGAAGTTGAAAAACTTGTGCGATCTAAGGACTAATGAGATGTTACCTTTTAACGTGTGATTCGTAACACGGTAGGTATATGCATATAAAAGGTAAATATATGCATTATCGGCATGTAACTCCAACGGTATAGGCAGCGCACTCCAAGATAGCGCACGCCAAGGGAACAAGATTTTTGTCGACTTACCTAATACCTACTTTTCGTTATATTATGACCAAAATTACACAAAGCCTTTGTAAATTGTAGCTTATATGTTATTCTGATATATACCTATGTAAAGTTTCATCTAAATCCTTTCAGTCGTTTATATATTATTACATATTACTATTATAGATATAGATATAGATATTTATTCTGAAAAAAACTATCAGCATTGTATACCTATGGAGGTGCAGAAGGCCATAATGGGCAGTTCATACTGTTGATTAACTATATTCGACAGTTTGAACTATCGAGTATAGGTAATCAATATAGATATACGAGATTTTATCAGTTTCAAAAAAATAGTGCACCAATAATTCAGACTCGCCTTTCAATTTCAAATTTTATTCAACTGTAACGGAAATGATTTATGAATGCTTGTGTCCAACTGGGTCAGTCGTTCCGGCTGGTTACCTGGAAAAAGGGTTTTCGAATTTGTTTCTAATTCTTATACCTCGCATGATGGATGGCGTGTTTATATGGCGAGTGGCGAAGGGACAAAGGTCAGGGGAGGTGTGTTGGTCGTAGTAATGCCCGACGGGGCGCGACCCCAGGTCAATTGCCCGGCACGATCGCTGGCCTCCGAAAGGTTGACCGGTTTTCGTACAACTTTTTGATTGAGTTAGTTGTCCGGTCTGTCGTACTTTTGCGGTTAATGTTATTCCAATCTAGTGTCCTGTGAATAATGTCGTTACGTTGCAAAATATAGAATTGCTGACTAGTGAACCCAAATTACGTTTTCTGCATCGACTGCTTTACTTTCTATTTTCCCTCGTTGATGAGATTTTCCGTAGAAAATTTTTCTGTTCTATAAATATATAACATTGAGTTGTTTGATGTTCCAAAATAGTAGGAACAAATGAATAAGTTATCATAATATACATTTTCAGAAAACACCACCGCTAGTCAAATATCAAGAAATCCTTCAAGATCACACTACACAAATTTTAATAAATATATTTATATAGTTTTTTTCATATTTTCGGCATGTAGGAAAAAATATTTTTCCTTGGAATTATTAATTTATGTATTTACAAGTTGTTTGTAATGACAGTTTGCAGTGAATTGCACCGTGCAACTGCATCATACATTTCGTTTCTTCTCAGAAATTCTTTATCCGCCGTCATCTGTCCAGAAAAAAATAAACATACAATCAGTGTTTTTTTTTTCATCATATTCATTCTGTTTCTCAGTCAACATGGTAATTCAAGTTTTTATCTAATACTATACAGTGCGAACGTAAATTCACCTAAAAAGGTATTATTTTTAGTACTTTTTGGCAAAAGAGACATAAGTATTGCATCACTCTTCGTCAACAGGGCGCTACCAACTTTTTTGCAAATAGAAAGAGGAGTCTTGTGGATCTACAATCCACAATTGAGGATCTACAACCAAACGATGAATATCACAATCTCAAGATTTTTTTTTCAAAACTCACCAATCACCATTCACTCCCTGACAATAATAAAGTATGTTAACAAATTTATTGCCTATTTTGTGAAATGTCCCTGGGGCAATTTTGTTACAAGCACCTCTTTTTGTATCCACAAATTCAAAAAAAACTGCGATTGTTTATCTACACTTAAATTACATGTCGCCCATCAAAAACATTTAGAGGATTCATATCAGGTGATCTAGTGAGCTCTTTCAAGAGAATACGTCTGCCTGTCTACCGATTCGTATAATCGACAAACTCAAATGAGTTTTCAACTGACGTTACAACATAAGATACCTCTTCATCAGGACAGGCTGGTTCGGATGTGGTTAGATGACAATAATCCACTACCGTTGATAGGCAAACAAGAACCCTCATAGTTTACTGGATATGATGCACTCACATTTTTGTGGGGTTCCTGAAATATATAGTATACGTTACACAATCAGCCTGTTTTATAGCTAAAAACATTGTATGAAGTTATTTATAAGATAATTTCAAAAGTAACTTCATTATATGTTTGAAGGTGGTTGACAATGTTTAGTGGTGTATTTCATCAGTTCGGACTTCCATTGTTTAATCTAATATAAATTGATTTGAAAACCCTGAAAAAACAATTAGAAAATTAATAAGATTAACCGAAAATAACAATTTTATCAAACAAAAACTGAAATTACAAAGAATTAACATACAAGCTACAACCAAACAAATAAAATTGAAATATTAATAAAAGCTGAAAAATAAAGATTAAAAATTATTTTTCAAGGTTTTCTAATCAATTTATATTAGATTAGACAATGGAAGTCCGAACTGATGAAATACACCACGAAACATTATCAACCACTTTCAAACATACTTGATTATCGCGTATGCAAAATAATTCCAACCTATAGAACGATAGGCATCAAAAACATGTGTCAACATCAGAAGACTTTCTGAACTAGTAGCGTCGAGGTGTTTCAAAGTGGGAATTACTTGTGTCAACTTTTGAATACATTGAAGAGGCATCTAACTCCCCATTTGCTCGGAAAAACTGGGTAGGATTCTGTCATTTCTTTTTGGTGTTGTACTAACCATTCTGTCGCGTTGAATTATGTCATTATTGTGTATGTTCCAGAATGTTTTTTAGGACAGAGTCATCAGATTTTGAATAAAAGGATAGTTGTGAATTTCTGCCTTTTCTGAAAATATTAATTAATAAACATTGGTGCTGTATTGTAAAAATAACAACATGTTTTCGCCAAAAAAGTCGTCTGTGAAAGTGCATGCCATATGTAGAGTTGCGATTTTAATCAATCAGATGGTGTTTTGAAGTGAAGTTGCATTCAAAGGGGTAAGTAATATTTTATGCTGTTTGGATAAAACATGTGAATATATCATCGTAATGAAAAATATGAGAGTTTTTATTCGGCCTTGGTCAATACATACTGGATGATGAATATACTTTCGGTTGTCCTGTGGAAGTTGAATATAAATTTGTTATCAAACACGATGGTATTCCAGGTACTCCTGATGAATACTGATTCGAGTACCTAAAGAAACGCTCAGCGTAGAAAACATCCTACTTCGTCATCAATATGAGAAATAGCTTGGAGTATATATGAAAATGTGAATTTGATAATATATAATAATTCAACTCAAAAATTTGAATGAAATTATACCGACAAAACTGTACTCCAGTAAATCCAATTATTTTCATGTTTCTACTCAGTAGGTATTTCTTGAATGTCTCCCAGAAAAATAACTTTCCTTACTAATATTACAGCTAATATTGTATTGCATCTCACAGACGCCAACCTTGCAAATGTTTCTTGTTGTCAAGTTTTAACTGAAATTGATCGAATAATCACCTACAGTCGTGTTATAAACTGTCTACTAATCATTTAATGTTATGTAACCTTTTTCTGCGTATAAAACAATTCAAATGAGTTGTTAACGAATTGGTAACGAAACCTCATACACGAAAAAAAACTATATTTCAGGTTCCAATTCATCATGATTCTATTCATTTCGTTCCTACTTTATAAATGTTGAATATAACCACTTTCCTTGAAATTATTATATCCACAGTATATTTTAGTTCCCATAACAATTTTTTTATTTAGCAAAATCGTATGAAACTTATGGTAATTAGCAACGTAACAGTGATATATTACATCAATTTCAGGAACTCTGAATTAAGATTCGAAAATGAGGAGTCCTTCAAAAACAGACTAGTATCATACGGTTTGCAAAGTTTTGAAGAATTCTAGCATTTTAGCAGAATATATCTCACAATGAGTTAAGTATCACGAATCTGAGTGCTTCTGCTTTTAATTAGGTTAGTGATTCGGGTGTGTACATCCATTGAAATGAAAAATAAATGTAACCTTAAACTATATTGAAATGATTTGTCGAACGTCGGTTTCATGTTCAAAAAAGGCTAGTAAAATGAAATGTTCAATTAAGTAACCGATAAGTGAAAATGTCCATATATGAGTGTATGAATTTTAAAACAAAACAAGGCAATGTGAAACGTTTTTGTATTCTTACCATGATCATCGATATCATTGAAAACTTCAGCTTCTGTGTCAAAAAAATGGTTTGGAGTAACTTAAACAGATGTGGATAGGAAAACAATGTGTAATTTGATTTTTTGTAAACAAAGTATTGTAAATTTTTATTAGTTCAGTGAGGAAATGTTTCAACAAAAAGAAAGGTATAAATAATTTGTACACCATTTCAGTACAATTTCACTGGTCGTAAAAACCCGGACCATCGTTTCAGTCATCTCATCGTATGAGGAGAAAATTTGAGTAATTTGTTCGTTCAAGTCCGTTCGTGAGCCGGATATTTCGAACAATAGTTTCATTGGAAGCTTAATTGCGTATTCAACGAGGATCAGACATCGAGTTAGGTTTCCAAATAGAGAAATCCTTTTCGTCATGTCAATGATGTAAAATGTTCAACAATTATATTTCATAATATTCATTGGTTGATTATAAGGGAAGTGCGGTCTATTGTAATATCGAAAAAAAGGAACAAACATTGTATCGAAGAAAAATGAGTAATTTTGTTTTGTGAAACAAGTTGAGGCACTCCCTGAAAATGTCACCGACGAGCGAAGCCGACAATGTAACATATATTTATGCTAATAAAACCAATGTTGGTGTCCGCCTTCCATTGTTGAAGAATCCATTGATATTCAACATTGTCTGGCGATTCAATTGATCTTTTTTCTCAATATTAAATCTGACGAAGAGGGACGTGAACTTCAGGACTATAGTGTAACACTTTCTACAGTTGATCCAAAGTTAATGCTCGAAAATTATACTGTAACCAGTCGTAAATAAATAAAAGTCTTGTAACGCAAACAAAATGAATAACTGTTTGATCAGACTATTAATTTTGTCGTTATCAGTTCTCTAGATCTTTCGAAAAAACAGTTAAGTGATGGGAAGAGCAACAACTGTTTGCACAAGCGAACGCTTTGTTGTTTTAAATTTTAATGAATGATTACCCAATAGTAGACCACAAAAAATCATAATGATTACCATAAAGAAATTAAACCAGACTGCACAGTAAAAAGAAAAATGTGAAATAACATTTATTTTACTTACGTATTTTTACATTCGATTCGGTATAATACGCACTTGATGTGAATTTTATTACATGATAATTTATGTGAATATACTACTCAAATTCGAAATACTTGTAGAATTATCGTATTGAAAGTTAAATAATGTGTTAGTTTCACGGAATGAACTTAGACAAAAAATATAAATTTATTTATAAAATGGGGTCAAACCCGAAACCATTCGTATAAATAAAATCCACCAGTGGTATTTAGACAAAAGTGTTTTTATTCATTTCATTTAAGTAATAAAATGTCATTGTATAGAGATCCAATTATGTGGTAATGACTGGAAAATTGCAATCATAAACAAGAATCTGGTACCTAGTCAGTCGGAAACGTTTTCACTAAAGAAAGTAGTCAGTGTTTGACATTCGAAAAAAACTGATTTAATTCAGAAAATGGTTACTTTGAAATGAATCTATAATTTATGATCATCCTGGAAGAATATTTGCCACTATAGATACATTTGAAAACGCTATTCTCAACTTATGTTTTTATTAAATGAACTCCCTCTCTCTCTCTCTCATACATTCATAACTTCCATTCCATTCATAACTTCCCTATTGGGCACGAGTTAATTGTATTATCAAACTTTTTTCACATTTTATAATAACAACTAACGAAACATTATTCTCCAAAATCCAATCAGGAAATAGTTAATGATAACTCCCATTATGTATATGGATGTATATTGTATATCAAATAAGTTTCAAGGAACTAATAATGGCTCAAGTCCTGATGAAGTCAACTTGATTACTGAAACGAGTATCAATGACTGGTTCTGCTGTAATAACAAAATAATTTTTCAGAGGGAAATCGATCAATGCAGTTGAAAAAGTTATTTATTTTTCATAATGAAACCCAGTTCAAGACAGTCTTTGTCAAGAAAATTATAATTTTTCAAATGAAGATATTTTTTGCGAAAAAATCAGGTTTTGAGAGCGGAAAAAGATATAGTTTTCCAAAATGATAACTATTCGTATTAAAAAGTATACCCATATATGTATGTAGGATTATTTTTTCAACAATTTCGTCTTCTTCTATAGGCAAAATTTGTATTTACTATCTGAATAATTGGGTTAAAAACTCAGAGGAATTTGAAAACATTGAGCCCTTCGCCAAAAGCGTCTCAAAACTGTCCATCTACAACATCTTGATTATAATTTATCTATATGAGTTTGGTAAGTTAAACTTTCAGTTACGACAAAGTGTTTAGTGATTCTAACGTATTTTCTTCACAAACGAAAATAAAATTCAGTTATTCAAAACTAATGAATACGAATAGTATAAAGCTATAGATATAACAAATTTTACGGTTTAAAATATTTATGAAGAATATGTTTATGCTCATGTTATAATCTTCTTCAGTCTGGAAAAATCAACTAGAACATAGAAATTTTCATTTCTCTTTTCATTATGATTTCCTACCACGTAGTAACGGCAACATCCATCAATTTATTAAATACTGATACTCCAACTATTTTTTTAACAATAACCATATTTTGGTTCATTCTTAGTTCGAAGGAAATCACGATATTTGCCCTGAATTTTACAGTTATATAAATTTCGAGTGGTTTCAGATGGTGATTCATCTTCAGATTATCGCAAAGTACACAGAACTGTTCCAACAAATATCTGGGTAAAACACAAAATCAGTTTTCAAACAATGATCACAAGTTTCACTTCAAAACTTGATTGAATTTCTAGATAATTCCCTTGAACCTACTCTTAGTAATGATCAAATCTTGGAACCGCGAACCTCAAAACCCGCTCTTTCAGGACCCTGTACGCGAAGGGCGCCGTATCTTCATTACACATACTGGCTGTTGCTGTTTCACTGAAGAGTGCTGGTTTGTGGTTTGCTACCTGTATTACTGACACCCCACTGAGTCGCTACTGGTTGTATAAAGAAGGAGGGGATCATATGAGTACCACTGAGTACCAATCTCGAAACAATCGCGGTGCTACTGGGTACAGCTGAACCAATTAGGTACAACTGCTACTTAGGAGGAAGAGTCGTGACTCGTGGCCTATTTAATAGTTGGGTTTACTTCAGAATCATTTAACAGGGTTATCTTGATAGTTTCTATACCAGTAATTTGTTTTTTTGCCACAAAGTATAACATGTTTCAGTTCATCAGAAGACTAGTTGTTGACCGCCGCTTGGCCCGCGTTTGTCACATTAACTTTCATGACAGACCGTTTCAACAAATAGTTACAATATTTTTTATCAACACAAGACTTCAGATTTCCAACTTCAAAACTGACGAAATTCAATACAATCTTTGAACCCCTATTTTTCTACTTGGGGGTGGAAATTACTGATTCCCTTTCTTGATGCTTATTAACGCTCTACAAAGAACCTACCTGCATTTTTCAGAATCTAGGTTCAGCAGCTTCGGCTGTATGCTAATATAAGAGCGGGCAACAGCTAGTAATTTGTATTTCTTTTATGAAAATACAGTTACTGAAAAAATATGCCAACTGCACTTAGTAATGAATAACTTGAGAATCGATTTATGTTACCTATAAAGAAATTCGCAAAACTAACACAACCGTCAACAACATTTGCCCACACTCGTCTGCTCGCGTTCGGATCGCGTTCTCGGCGATGGCGCTTCATTGATTAGACCACCCCCTACCCCCGCGCATCGTCCCCATTCGTCTTACAGTAGATGCGACGCGTAATGGCTTACTGCGTTGCGTCAAGTTAATCTTATTGTGATAACTCTTAAACGATTCGTCCAAATTACTTAGTGTATAGGAGTAAATTTATCTAAATGAAATACCTACTTATAACGACAATTGTATCAATTTTTATAAGAATTTGGCAGATATTCTAAAATGTGCATTGTGATAAAAGTTGTATACAACTTAGTTGTATTTATGGCTCAGTATTTTGCATATACTTAGTGGCTACCAC